>JAVTVY010013342.1:0-51463 GCA_036873755.1 Hanleya hanleyi
ATTCAGATTGTCATGCACTGAATGATCAGTACATGAATTCCACGAAATCTGTAATCAAATGTATTTCCGTCACATAATTGAAAATGTCGGTTATGTCATTCCTGAACAATTTTGCCCATGTTGTTGACCAGTCATTATCGCTGTTTCACGTTCAGTCGATTATACGTGCATTGCCGCATACATGACAACAGAATTCATGTGTTTGGGTCTCTCCTCAGAGTTTTTAGACCAGATAAAATTGAAAATTATAAAATAGGAAAAATCGCAACTCCTTAAAACATGGACCAAAATGTAATTCCGTCACGCAGGTTTGCTTAACCACATTTTTAAATTTGAAACTTTACATGATGGAAATCAGATATAATGTAGTCCAGACGCTCAGGATTCGTATAAGAAACCAGAAACATTCGAGTTTTGATGGAATATATATGTAACCGACACGTCTTATTTGGTTACTTCGCTGTAATTCCGTCACGTGGTATTCGAATGTCACGTGACCAGGTACATGTACAAAACAATTGTGTTTCCCTTTTTTTCTCTCATACTACAGTTCTTAGTAATAGAGTTAGGGAAATATTCCCAAAACAGATGTTACCATGGACAAGTAATAACGGGTTCAGAAGAACTGAAAACATGGGTAAGTAGTATAGTCTACGGATTTAAAGTAGCATTTTCCAGGGAGGTAACTCTTGATTCCCGTGAAGCTTCCGAGCCTCTTCCGACAGTGGGCGCCACCAGCTCAAGGTAATAGATTGCATCAGCATTGGCTGGGTGCCAAGTTTTGATCACTATAGTTCTGCCAACCTTTGACCTTATATTCCTCCGCGGTGATGCGGTCATGTCTGGTGGTGATGCGGTCTGCCTCCGCGGAGAAAAAGTAGTCCCCAGACTTCAAATACGCTGCATGGCCCGATTGGGTCGTATGAGGTATCAATGTGAAGCATTCGTGAAGGCGCATCTGATGGGCTGGGTGTGGGGTTGAAATATCGTCATTCTGCGCATGCGCGGTGGACAAAGGGTATGGAAATAGACGTGTTGGGTCTAGGTGGGCCCCTAGTGGTCCTATGGAGTCGTATGAGGTATCAATGTGAAGCATTCGTGAAGGCGCATCTACCGGGCATATGTGAGGGGGCATCTGCCGGGCATATGTGAGGGGGCATCTGCCTGGACTAGTGTCTCGGCCGTTGTCAACATTCTGCGAATGCGCAAACAGGGAATTGTGGGAAAAGGGTATGGAAATAGACGTTTTGGGGTCTAGGTGGGCCACTATGGGTCCGATGGAGTCGTATGAGGTCTTATTTTGAAGCTCTCGTGAAGGGGCAGCCGCCTGAACTAGTTTGTCGTCCGTGTTCAATATTCCGCGCATGCGCAGACAGGGAATGTGGGAAAAGTGCATTGGAATGAACGTTTTGGGATCTAGGGGAGCCCCTAATGGGCCGATGGAGTCGTGTGAGGTATCAATGTGAAGCATATGTGAGGGGGCATCAGCCTGGACTAGTGTCTCGGCCGTTGTCAACATTCTGCGAATGCGCAAACAGGGAATTGTGGGAAAAGGGTATGGAAATAGACGTTTTGGGGTCTAGGTGGGCCACTATGGGTCCGATGGAGTCGTATGAGGTCTTATTTTGAAGCTCTCGTGAAGGGGTAGCCGTCTGAACTAGTGTGTCGTCCGTGTTCAACATTCTGCGCATGCGCAGACAGGGAATCGTGGGAAAGGGGTATGGAAATAGACATTGTGGGGCCCACATGGGCCACTAGGGGTCCGATGGAGTCGTATGAGGTCTTACTTTGAAGCTCTCGTGAAGGAGCATTCGTCTGGGCTCATGGTTCATCCGTGTTCAAGAGTCTGCGCATGCGCAGTCTGGTGGTAGTATAGAGATATACACACGGGAGTGTGTTTGCGGTATTAAACCCCTATGGGTCCATGGTTGTGATTTGGTGGTGTGGGTTCTGCGCAAGTGTGTGTGACGTCACTTCGGGTTTCACTATAACTACCTCCGAACACAGAAGAGTTCCAATTTTTCCTTAGACCTTATGCATGTACTTTCAACATCCGGGTTTCTCACCGCCTGTATGGAATGCATGTACTGTAAAATCCGGCACCTCTTCAACATCCGGGACCTCTTCAACATCCGGGACCTTTTCAACATCCGGGACCTCTTCAACATCCGGGGTTTCCTCCCGGCCCGGCCGCACGCCTGCGTGGGTTTTCCCCAGCTGCACGCCTGCGCGGGCTATTCGGCCGCACGCCTGCGCAGTGCAATGTCCGGCCCTCTCCAGGCCTAGCCTTTATCCATTCTTCCGAAGCATCCATGTATAGAGGAGGGTCTCCGACAATATTATCATATATTTACCTATGTGAAATGGCCAGTGGGGAACCCTCAGTTTTTCACAGAACCGTATTGGCACGAAAAAAACTTAATAAATATAATAAACTTAATCTATAGGTGTTGGACGAGTCTCCACTCGCCGTCTTCCTGATCTTTACCCACACCTCGAACATCTATAGTTTTTTTCACTCCACCTGTTGCTCTTGTAACTTGTAACTCCTCGTCAAAAAAATTGTGCTGGAATGCCCACTCTTAACGTAGACCAAAACAGGTACTTGGCCTGTGGGCTGATTTCATTGGCTCTCTATTTTACTGCAGTGCTCTTGCATTGTTTTCTAGGCATTGATGGGTTACATTTGATCCCATCCTAGGCCACTGATTGGCTATTTTTCTAAGCCCATTCATTGACTGAATCCCCACATGTCCTACACTGGGCATTATGCTCACACAGAAAACACACACGACAGAGTTTTGAGATCTCATTTTTTATTCAGTGAACAACAACGTGAGAATAACCACGTGAAAAAACTGAAGCCCAGAACAGAGGGCTTTACGTGGAAAAACTCAAGCCCAGAACGGGACTTGTACATTGAAATGAACGGCAACCCAGTCATATACGAGTACATCTCGGTCCTCGGCCTCGGGGTACTCGTCAAACATGTGGACGATCGTCTGCATGGAATGTCCCCGACATCGATGGTACAGGTAAAACAAGCAATATTGTCCGCACACACTACTGGTCAGGCTTTGCAACGTTTTGGTATTCCAACACCACGTCTCTGTGCCTTGATCCATGAAATCTGTTAAATCGGGGTGGAGGGGTGGTAGGCCGTACGGGTCAAAGTATTCGACCTGCTCTTCTGTCAAGTACACAGCCACCCAGTGTTGACCGGGCCGATCCATCGGGTCTGTATTCAGGACGTAAGCAGCAGGACACACACGATCTAATGGGAACACATCTCGGGCGAACACTAACACTCCTTGAAAGACCATGCGTGTCCATGGGTCATTCTCCAGCACGGTGTGTATCTGGTCTGTATCCATGTTAGGTGGCAAAGTCACACAGGACGTTACGGCTTTTATCGATTTAAATAATGTTGTCAAACTCAGCGTAGCAAATCACATTGATGGTATTCGGTAAAGGTGTCCCGAAATGCAGTTCCAAGCGTAAGTTACCTTTCTTGGCGAGACTCAGTTGATGATCGTTGTCTAAGGTGAGGGTCAGATCGAAACAGAACAATGTGTATCCTTTGCCGAAATCGTCTCAACTGATCATATTTCCCTCGTCTCGGTTGATTTGGCCAGTTGCTGTGAAGAGGTTCAGATAGCTCCGGATGTAATTGGCCGTTCCGAAGTTAGGTTGTAAGGGCCGTGCCTGTACCTGTTGGCCATCCACATGCAGGGCCACGAAATTGATGTTGAACGCTTTTAGGTTGAACGGATTCCTCGAGAGAGTCCCATTATAACTGACGTTTTCCACACAGGCTAGGGTTAAACGCTTGGGCAAATCCCCCAGGAACAGGTTTTCTTGATTGACAATCATATTCCCTTTAGGGACGGAAAAGACCTTGGTCTGTACTCGTCGAATCGAGTACTGGGCTGGTTTTTTCTCCAAGGCTCTGATGTGCCCCAACTGTACACCTGGGCTCGGTTTCACTTTGCGTACAAACAGACTGGCTTCTTGGATGACAATGTTATACTCGAGGTCCCCATTCGGGGCCATCAAGGCTATTTTACTGCAGCGCTCTTGCATTGTTTTCTAGGCATTGATGGGTTACATTTGATCCCATCCTAGGCCACTAATTGGCTATTTTTCTAAGCCCATTCATTGACTGAATCCCCACATGTCCTACACTGGGCATTATGCTCACACAGAAAACACACACGACAGAGTTTTGAGATCTCATTTTTTATTCAGTGAACAACAACGTGAGAATAACCACGTGAAAAACTGAAGCCCAGAACAGGGGGCTTTACGTGAAAAACCTCAAGCCCAGAACGGGACTTGTACATTGAAATGAACGGCAACCCAGTCATATACGAGTACATCTCGGTCCTCGGCCTCGGGGTACTCGTCAAACATGTGGACGATCGTCTGCATGGAATGTCCCCGACATCGATGGTACAGGTAAAACAAGCAATATTGTCCGCACACACTACTGGTCAGGCTTTGCAACGTTTTGGTATTCCAACACCACGTCTCTGTGCCTTGATCCATGAAGTCTGTTAAATCGGAATGGAGGGGTGGTAGGCCGTACGGATCAAAGTATTCGCCCTGCTCTTCTGTCAAGTACACGGCCAACCAGTGTTCACCGCGTCGATCCATCGGGTCTGTATTCAGGAGGTAAGCAGCAGGATACACACGGTCTAATGGGAACACGTCTCGGGCGAACACTCCTTGAAAGACCATGCGTGTCCCTGGATCATTCTCCAGCACGGTGCGTATCTGGTCTGTATCCATGTTAGGTGGCAAAGTCACACAGGACGTTACGGCTTTTATCGATTTGAATAATGTTGTCAAACTCAGCGTAGCAGATCACATTGATGGTTTTCGGTAAAGGTGTCCCGAAATGCAGTTCCAAGCGTAAGTTGCCTTTCTTGACGAGACTCAGTTGATGATCGTTGTCTAAGGTGAGGGTCAGATCGAAACAGAACAATGCGTATCCTTTGCCGAAATCGTCTCGACTGATCATATTTCCCTCGTCTTGGTTGATTTGGCCAGTTGCTGTGAAGAGGTTCAGATAGCTCCGGATGTAATTGGCCGTTCCGAAGTTAGGTTGTAAGGGCCGTGCCGGTACCTGTTGGCCATCCACATGCAGGGCCACGAAATTGATGTTGAACGCTTTTAGGTTGAACGGATTCCTCGAGAGAGTCCCATTATAACTGACGTTCTCCACACAGGCTAGGGTTAAACGCTTGGGCAAATCTCCCAGAAACAGGTGTTCTTGATTGACAATCATATTCCCTTTAGGGACGGAAAAGACCTTGGTCTGTACTCGTCGAATCGGGTACTGGGCTGGTTTTTTCTCCAAGGCTCTGATGTGCCCCAACTGTACACCTGGGCTCGGTTTCACTTTGCGCGCACTAGTCGTATTTTGACAGGTACTCCATTCAAGAGGTATCGGTCCTGCATGAATAAGTCCGCATGCAGACGTCCCATCATATCGACCGAGTGACTCTCTGCTGTGTGATTTTCATCTGACGACGAAACAGCTCACCAATTACCAATGTACGAGTTGTCAGAGCATTTCCATCATAGATCTCTATATTTGTATCTAATACCGCTTATGCCGGTGCTAGGGGCCGTGTGGTCATATCATCCAAGTTGCTACATGAACAGGTACAATAAAAGCGTACCTGAGATACAACACATATCACGAATCGTTAGATTCTTGGTATGTGCTTTAGAATAGGTTAACCGGACGACTATACTGTGAAGTCATGTGGCTCTGTCAGTATGTCGGCACCTCTTCCCACTTCCCTTATATGTGTTGTAATGTTTACCTGTATATGGCGAGATTCTGCTGGTGGACGTTTCGTCCCCGAGGCCCGCCCCCTGTACAGACCTTTTGGTCTTTGATATATGTTTGCATTTGTGGGAAGTTGATGCTGGGTCGACATCGGGCCTTACAGACTAGTCTTTTGTGTTAAATGCCGTCATTTTCATCTGACGACGAAACAGCTCACCAATTCCCAGTGTACGAGTTGTCACAGCGAAACAGCTCACCAATTACCAATGTACGAGTTGTTAGAGCATTTCCATCATAGCTCTCTATATTTGTATCTAATACCGCTTATGCCGGTGCTAGGAATCGTTAGATTCTTGGTATGTGCTTTAGAATAGGTTAACCGGAAGACTATACTGTGAAGTCATGTGGCTCTGCCAGTATGTCGGCACCTCTTCCCACTTCCCTTATATGTGTTGTAATTTTTACCTGTATATGGCGAGATTCTGCTGGTGGACGTTTCGTCCTCGAGGCCCGCCCCCTGTACAGACCTTTTGGTCTTTGATATATGTTGGCATTTGTGGGAAGTTGATGCTGGGTCGACATCGGGCCTTACAGACTAGTCTTTTGTGTTAAATGCCGTCATTTTCATCTGACGACGAAACAGCTCACCAATTCCCGGTGTACGAGTTGTCACAGTGAAACAGCTCATCAATTACCAATGTACGATTTGTTACAGCATTTCCATCATAGCTCTCTATATTTGTATCTAATACCGCTTATGCCGGTGCTAGGGGCCGTGTGGTCATATCATCCAAGTTGCCACATGAACAGGTACAATAAAAGCGTACCTGAGATATAACACATATCACGAATCGTTAGATTCTTGGTATGTGCTTTAGAATAGGTTAACCGGAAGACTATACTGTGAAGTCATGTGGCTCTGCCAGTATGTCGGCACCCCTTCCCACTTCCCTTATATGTGTTGTAATGTTTACCTGTATATTGCGAGATTCTGCTGGTGGACGTTTCGTTCCCGAGGCCCGCCCCCTGTACAGACCTTTTGGTCTTTGATATATGTTGGCATTTGTGGGAAGTTGATGCTGGGTCGACATCGGGCCTTACAGACTAGTCTTTTGTGTTAAATGCCGTCATTTTCATCTGACGACGAAACAGCTCACCAATCCCCAGTGTACGAGTTGTCACAGCGAAACAGCTCACCAATTACCAATGTACGAGTTGTCAGAGCATTTCCATCATAGTTCTCTATATTTGTATCTAATACCGCTTATGCCGGTGCTAGGGGCCGTGTGGGCATATCATCCAAGTTGCCACATGAACAGGTACAATAAAAGCGTACCGGAGATACAACACGTATCACGAATCGTTAGATTCTTGGTTTGTGCTTTAGAATATGTTAACCGGAAGACACCTCTTCCCACTTCCCTTGTAAGTGTTGTAATTTTTAGCTGTATATGGCGAGATTCTGCTGGTGGACGTTTCGTCCCCGAGGCCCGCCCCCTGTACAGACCTTTGGGTCGTTGATATATGTTGGCATTTGTGGAAAGTTGATGCTGGGTCGACATCGGGCCTTACAGACTAGTCTTTTGTGTTAAATGCCGTCATTTTCATCTGACGACGAAACAGCTCACCAATTCCCGGTGTACGAGTTGTCACAGCGAAACAGCTCATCAATTACCAATGTACGATTTGTTAGAGCATTTCCATCATAGCTCTCTATATTTGTATCTAATACCGCTTATGCCGGTTCTAGGGGCCGTGTGGTCATATCATCCAAGTTGCCACATGAACAGGTACAATAAAAGCGTACCTGAGATATAACGCATATCACGAATCGTTAGATTCTTGGTATGTGCTTTAGAATAGGTTAACCGGAAGACTATACTGTGAAGTCATATGGCTCTGGCAGTATGTCGGCACCTCTTCCCACTTCCCTTATATGTGTTGTAATCCACTCTCTCCGTATAACCGTCATTATCGGGACTCGCTTCCATCTTGCCTGGGGTATCTCGGTAGAACAACGGGGCTGTCAAATACGACGTTTTAGCGTCACGCCCGTAGGATAACAGTGTTTCGATGTAGGCTCGGTACGGGTGCGTGTTCGTTGAGGCGCTCACCAGTTTATCACTGAGGACTATATCCACTTGCTGGAATAGCGAATGAAGCCAGAGATTCACTGGACCCACGGGTGCATCTGCTTTGAAGACAGACCCATCTTTATTGGTGATTTTAGCTTTAGCTTTAGGTACGTATGGGCTAAATCCAGGTAGGTCGTATCTGCGTTGGTGATGGTGAATTCAATGGGGCCTGTGGCTGTAATGCTGGAAAGGGGGAGATGTTCCACCCATTGACCCTGTTCGGCACTGGTCTGAGTAGGTGGGACGGTCCATAAATCAAATTCACTGTTGGTAGAAGGACGCGACTCGGCGTGGATGAAAGCCTGGGCGTTCGATGTGCGTCGTCGCTGGGTCGGTCGTCGACTGGTGCGTGGTCTCGGTGGTGCAGGTCTTTTATTCCCTACGGTGCCTTGTGTTTTGGCGACCAAGACGCCTCCTGCTTCTTTGGCTTGGCGTTTCAGTGCTTCTTTGGGTGCCGCACCGCCTAAGACATCACCCGCGACTTGCAGTCCACTGCGTACCGCTTGTTTGCCGATCGCTTTGACCCCACGCGTCACCAAGGGGAGGAACGTTTTGACGATGCTCCCGAGTATGTTCCCCAGCCCATGTCCTCGTTGCATGCGTGTACCTGCAAGGACCGGAAAGCTACCCCCGGCCTGTTGGGTATAATAGTCCATATAGCTGCGTGCATCACACTCGTAAGGCACCTTCATTATGCAAAGTGAACCGCTCGGATTTCACGGAAATGAAGTGTCAGCACCACTTTCCCACGCTCGAGTGCGATCGGTTGACCGGTGTCGTCTCTTATATCGATGACGATGGAGCTAATATCGGTCTGACTGACCGGTAGATAAACGATGTGCCTGAAACTGTGGGTGACTTGAGCTCCATACTTGCCTTTCACCGGGCAGACGCGTAGTAGAGTTACGTTGCTGTCTCCGACAATGTGTGCATCGACCACGTCTGAGTAGATGTACAGGCCATACATACCACCACCCATGTCCCTCGGGATGTGGCCTGTCTCGCCGGTGGGACCCAGCATTTGCTGTAGGGTAGGACTGATTTCGACACTCACGTTGGGGCTGAGCGTAAGACTGGCCTTGTCGTTGTGTGCGTTGTAATCGAAGTCCACATGATTTTTGAAGGGGAAAGTTTTTATGGGTTGTGAAGTATTCGTGATGTCCTGTAGAGACTTATAATGCATCAGACTTCTCAGCCCACACATGAACTCCTTGGGAGTATCGTATTGGCCTTCGGGTAGGGTGAATCGGGTTTCTTGTCCTTCGTAGGTCACCTCGTACCACACTTCACCACCTCGCACGTTGTACCACGAGTAAGGGTATTGGATATCCACGAGTCCACATTCCCAGCGTCCAGGTAAATGCAACGGTTGCGGTAACTGGGTCACGTACTTGGTCAAGGTGTTGTCAGGAAACACATCAGCCGAGCTGTTACTGGGTAGGGTGAGGTAAAACATGACGACTGAGCTTTCCTGCTGCTGCTGTTGGTTTTAATACTTCTCCCTGCCCTTGGGCGCTAATCGTCGTGATGGTCGCGGCGACTTAGATCTTGGTGATTGCAGGGGGTGGCGTGATAAAAGGGGTGAAAATGTAGGTGCCCGCCGTGGTGGTGTTGTGGGGGGAGACTCCGGTTCCCACTCGGCTTCCCAAAAAGGGTGTGGAGTCTGTCGTTGTGCGTGCACAGGCGATTCACGCTGCATCCAGGCCCAGCGCTGGGGGTTTCCCACCAATTCCTGTGGTACATGCATGTCTTTCAAGCCTTGCGCGAAGACCTTCCATCCTCGTGGATTCGTGTGCGACCTGCGTTGACGCATCAGGTCATTCACTAAATCCGTCATGTGGGTACCGGGGACCACCTGATTCTGTACCAGTAGTTCACCTTTATCATTCCAAGTCATGTTAGGATTCTGTTTCATTCGTTGTAATACCAGGCCAGCTTGTTTCTTGAACGATGCAGGTACACTCTTCAGGACTTCGTCTTCGACCCACTGTGGGGCTGTGGGTGGTACCCCTGGTAATGGCGGCTGTTGGAGCGGTGCTGAGGTTGGTGGTGGTGGTGCTGCTGCTGGGGTAGAGAGGGTTTTGTATTGGTCCATGAACGTCATGTACCGCTGAAGCGTTTCATTGTACCGTTGTACTTTCTCACTATCGCTTAACCCCGGTCTCTGTAAGATCTGTTGCATTTCTCCATCGAGGGTGTTTATCGTCTTCACCGTAGAAGGGACAGGGTAGGGCGATTGGAGGTTTTGAAGCAGCCGAGGTTCGACGAGGACCATTTTTTTCGTGTGGTTCATTGTCGGCCGAACAGTCCACCCAATACTGGACCCAACAAGGCAGCAGCCAACAGTGCTAAAATGGCCCCGAGGAATCCGCCTTTCTGTAACACCTTTTTCTTTTGTGTATGAGAGACTCGCTTCTGGACTAAGGTTCGCAGACCTGTCTTATGCTTGGCCAACTTCGCCTTCTGAGCCGGAGTCAGTGGTACGTTGCCTTTTAAGGTATTGAGTCCAAACTCACACGAGAGCAGGGTCTGCGCCGCGTACAATGGTTCGAACCAACTCGGGTGGGGCCGTCTTCAATACACGGAGCGTCTGAGCATGCTTCCGTACTCGAGCAGACATCATGTACAACTGAAAGGAGAGCAAAATCTTTTCCAGCGAAAAAATATGGTATAATGAGAACTTCACCATAAATAACCAACCTTTTTATCTTCCCCACTGGAATGAAAGCGGTGTTAGATTTGTCAATGACCTTTTGGAGACCGACGGAACTTTCTTGTCATTTAATGCATTTACGAAAAGATTTCCGTGCAGATCAAATTTTTTGGAATATCTGACTGTATGTCAGGCAATTAAAAGGGCAGCAAATAAAAAAAGAATTCAACCATTACAGAAACAAACAATAACACCCCTGATCTCACCCCAAATTTCTTATTCATTAAGCGTCCAAAAAGGCTGTAAAACTTATTGCAAAACTTTATTGGATATGAAGTTCAACAAGTCGAACGCTCATGTAAAATGGGAAACCGTTCTTGGGGAATCTTTTACTGAAGAAGAGTGGAGAATATTTAATGTGCATGTGGCAAAATACAGTATTCTATGTGAACAGCTAAACTGGACTATTATTAGATGCTATTTATTATTCGCTGCACAATATTAATGGTGTTTTTGCTTCTCTGGCTGCACCGAAGAACTCATGTTTGTATATAGGAATATGTCCTCTTTATGAAAATTTAAATAGAATATCAATTATAAAAAAAAAATCATGTACAACTGAGGCTAGAACCCACAACCCTGCCCTTTTTATCTACCTACCTCGTGAATATTGAACAGAGACAAAAGTCAACCAGGATGTGGTATTAATTCTTTTATTATCCCCAACATCAAATACACACCCCAGCTGGGGGGAACCACTGTGGGTGTGTTTACATTATTTTTGCATGTACACGTGGTGGGTCTCTCCGGGAAAGATACCGGTCCGTAGTCGAAGGTGGTGGGGGGTGGCTTGCTTTAGGTCGAAGAGCATATACCCGTGCTGAGGGGTTGTCGCATCTTTAAAGGCTTCCAACGCAAACGCAGTGCGTCCAGGGTACATCTGTCTCGCCAAGTGCAGCACTTGAGTGGTATCTCTTGGGTTTTTGAAGACCACCAGGTAGTGGGCATTTAAGCTGATGTTCCGATGTTCTTTGTTTTTACTGAACAGATTCTGCACAATGTAGATGATGCTGAGACGTCGATGATGGCTGCCTTTGGTAAAGAGTTGGGAGACCCGCGCATCCGTCTCCGCCATGAGATCATCCAGAACCACCAAGGTGTCCGGTTCCAAATCGGCCAGGTTGGGTAGCCCTTCCACGAACGTGATGTAGGGCATTGCTGCGTACGCCGCCTGCCATTCTCCGTAACACCACACGACTCGGGCGATGGGTGGAGTAATCGT
Source organism: Hanleya hanleyi (assembly GCA_036873755.1). Lineage (NCBI taxonomy): Eukaryota > Metazoa > Mollusca > Polyplacophora > Lepidopleurida > Hanleyidae > Hanleya > Hanleya hanleyi. The sequence continues at coordinate 11,871 of JAVTVY010013342.1, forward strand.
GCTGTCGGCGTGTTCGAGGAGCTTCCTGACGAAGTGCATTTTGCCGGAACCCGTCGGTCCTGCGATGACGCAGGCGAAGGGGTGTTGCCACCGAGGGTCCATGGTTGGAGGTGTATCCGCTGTCGTGGTAACCCACTCTTGTAAATTTGGCACGAGTGAACTGTGGTCGTCGATGCGTCGAGCTTTGGTACCGTTGTCGATGGGCGTTCACTGTGAGTGATGAAATCCGGTGGATTTTTAGACGTAGTGGGTGCACTTGGTGTAGGTGTTGACTCTATACTCGATGTAGCCTGTACACGAGGTGTGGTGGTGGTGATGACTGGGCTCGTTTCGGTCACGGGGCTGACTGGTGCTATCTGTAGACTGGTTTGACTGGCGGCTGGTGGTTGTGTCTTTGGTGGGATGAGTAGAGTGCCGAGATAGGCTACGTCGTAAAACACACCTCCGTACAACACAATCAGCAGGGTTAGCAATATCACTACAAAGCCCACTTGTGCTTTGCGCGTTTTGGGAGACGCTGTGTTCAGAGATGATTGCACTGTGGTCATGGTCGAACGTGGAATACAGGATGATGGCGGTGGTGTCTGGTTTTATAGTCGTTTCACCTGGTTGGCCGCGACCCAGGAATTGAAGGGACTGGGCCAGCCTTGCCATTTGACGAAATAAAATTGGATGCCACGTCGACGTTCGGTTTTTAGGATGCGTTCCACCGTATAGTAGTCTTGCTTTGTTTTTACGACAGGTTGTAATATCAGCTCGTAAAACGTCCCTAGCAACGGTTCCCCTTGAAGATCTTCCAGTTCATAGACTCTTCGCTGTCGGGGTATGTGCCGTTTAATCAGGAAGTGCTCATCGCTCCAGTTGGGCAAGTAACTTTTCTCGAACTTGCCCTTGACTTTATTGATCCGTACAGGGTCCCCGACCTTGAACTCCTTCTTCGGCATTCGCTGCCATTGTATGGGATACAAGACACGCCGGACTTGGGCTTCATTGCGTTGGGTCACGGTAATGGGGGCTCTCTGTATACTCCGGTGATAGGCTCGATTGTAACCACTCACAAGTTTCGGGAGAACATCGATGTTCCGCCTTGTATTCTTATAGGTGAAATATTTATACATGCGGCCTTTGAATGTCCTGTTGAACCTTTCCACAACGGAAGCCTTGGTCTCGCTGTAGGTGTGAAAGAAGAAGACCTTCTGTTTCTTGAGAAAGGCTTGGAACGGTCTGTTGAGGAATTCCATGCCTTCGTCGGTTTGCAAATACAAGGATTTGCGCCAGGTCTTGAAGATGTCCTCGAACGTCGCTATGAGATTCGCCACCCGTTTTCGTCCGTATGGGTACCACCCACGCATACTTTGACAGGATATCGATGCACGTCAAGATATACCGATTCCCATCGTTGTGTTTGGCAAAGGCGCTCAAATCGACCAAATCCGCTTGCCATTGGGCATCTAGTTCTCCCACGATGACCCGGTTGCGTGGAAAATGGCGGCGGGCAGCTCGATGTAAGGTATAGGTGTCTTGTTTTTTTAAGCAATCTTGGACTTGGGCACGTTGTATCCCCTGGGGTTTGGCCGCTCGATAGAGAGCCGACAAGCCACTATAGGCAGCCGGACTGTCGGGACTGTAGTATAAGTTATCCAACACCTTCTCCCAGCGCTTCATGGTGACAAAATGATAATGGACCGGGGAGTATGGTTTATTTATAACGAAGTCTGATATTCGGGTTCTACCACCGTGGTATATATCCTAGGTTGACTGAGTCTAGCCGGATAATCAATGGCCTCGTCGTCTGTTTCATTGATAGAAATTTGGTCATTGGGATTCACATTGTCCATGGTAAATGGACAATCAGACGACCAGTCCAACTCGTCTGATGACCACTTGATAAGCACTTGATCCACATCTGCCACGGCATCTTCCAATGCAGACCATAGAACTGGGTGAAGGGTAAAATGCACTGTACCCCCATCTAGTCGAGCTAATTGAGCAGAGAAGGGGTCCCGTCGGACGTACACATCGTGACACAAGTGGATGAGGTCGCCATCCAGTTCACCAGACAACACCCGATTTAATTTGATCCAGCCCGCCCGGGACAGACGAATGTGAGGCGGGCACGGTTGTGTAGGGTCCGCATCACAGATGTCTTCCACCTCCTTCATGATATCGACCTTATCCGCATAGACGTGCAGGAAGACCTCGGGTGTCAAGCTGAGAAACGCCCGTATTATATGCTCCGGCATGGTCAGTGCTTGAATGGTACAAGATTTGACGGTCTCTCGTATTTATAGGGAAGAAAAGTTCATGACGTCAGAACATGGTGCATTATGGGCTTGCAACATGAAACGTACACCTCAAATTGTCTGTGAATATCTGGCGCTGGGGTCACTGGACTGACTGAGTCTAGCCGGATAATCAATGGCATCGTCGTCTGGTTCATTGCTAGGTTTGGTCATTTGTTCATTGGGTTCTGCTGCCGCTTCACTCAGGGCACGAGCCCACCCCAACTGATCAGCTGACCGCTCGTCCTGTGTAAACAGCTGGTCCACAATAGGCACCACTTTCTCGAAGGCTGTCCACAGATCGAGGTCTAGGGTGAAGTCTCGCGTAGGGTCTTGGTAACGGCCCAGGCGTGGGAAGAAGATTCCACGGTGTACGTAGATGGCATTGTCTATGTGGATGAGGTTTCCGTCGAGCTCACCGCTAAACCCATTTAAATTTGGTCCAACCGTCCCGGTGTAGCGTAACCGTATTCGATACGGTCTTAGCGCGCGACCAGCAAACATCTCCACGGTCTTCAACGATGGTGACTTTATCTTCATAGACGTGTAACCCCACCTGGGGTGTAAGGGGAAGGATGGCTCGTAGGACTGGTGACATGGTTGACCCAATGACGAACGGTGAATGACACATACTTTGACTGTCTCTCGTATTTATGGTCAGGTCCCTCGGTGACATGGTTGACCTAATGACGAACGGTGAATGACGCACACTGTGACTGACCCTCGTATATATCCGTTGCACATAAGCGCATGCGTGGAGACTCTAAAGAGCCGTTCTTTTTCTGTCGTTGTCATTGCCACAGCGTCAGGGCCAATAGGGCAAAAACCATGACGAGGCCAACGAGCCGTCGCTGGTTCCGGCGTGAGCGCTCGTGGTCCATAGCCCGGGCATCAAGGATGGCTGTCATAGTCCAGTAGTGGTGAGTGATAGCACACCCCTCCATCGAGTCCACTCTGTCGAGGACCGCTTCTGTGAACTCTTTCAGGATCTGGCGTCGCCCCTCGTTGTCGTTGCCATCTACAAACATGGATCGAACCACTGCTCGGTAACCTGCGAGTGAATTAACCACGGTCGCATGCTGTAAAATGCGAGTCGCATAGGGATAGGTCTCCGTCATGGCTCTGCAACAATAGGAATGGGGGTGTGGGATCCAGAGGGCCGTGTTTTATAGACCCTGTCACACATGCGCGCCTATACGTAGCTCTACGGGATACATGCATTCCATACAGGCGGTGGGAAACCCGGATGTTGAAAGTACATGCATAAGGTCTAAGGAAAAATTGGAACTCTTCTGTGTTCGGAGGTAGTTTTAGTGAAACCCGAAGTGATGTCACACACACTTGCGCAGAACCCACACCACCAAACCACAACCATGGACCCATAGAGGTTTAGTACCCCAAACACACTCCCATGTGTATATTTCTATACTACGACCAGACTGTGCATGCGCAGACTCTTGAACACGGACGAACCATGAGTCCAGACGGGTGCTCCTTCACGAGAGCTTCAAAATAAGACCTCATACGACTCCATCGGACCCCTAGTGGCCCATGTGGGCCCCACAATGTCTATTACCATACCCTTTTCCCAAAATTCCCTGTCTGCGCATGCGCAGAATGTTGAATACGGACGACACACTAGTCCAGGCGGCTGCCCCTTCACGAGAGCTTCAAAATAATACCTCATACGACTCCATCGGACCCATAGTGGCCCATCTAGACCCCAACACGTCTATTTCCATACCCTTTCCCCACAATTCCCTGTTTGCGCATGCGCAGAATGTTGACAACGGCCGAGACACTAGTCCAGGCGGATGCCCCCTCACATATGCTTCACATTGATACCTCATACGACTCCATCGGCCCATTAGGGTCTCCACTAGATCCCAAAACGTTCATTCCAATGCACTTTTCCCACAATTCCCTGTCTGCGCATGCGCAGAATGTTGACCACGGACGACACACTAGTCCAGGCAGACGCCCCCTCACATGTGCTTCACATTGATACCTCACTCGACTCCATCGGCCCATTAGGAGCTCCCCTAGATCCCAAAACGTCTATTTCCATACCCTTTGTGTACTGCGCATGCGCAGAATGACGATATTCCAACCCCACACCCACCCCGGTAGATGCGCCTTCACGAATACTTCACATCGATACCTCATACGACTCCATAGGACCACTAGTGGCCCACCTAGGCCCCAAAACGTCTATTTCCATACACTTTGCCCACCGCGCATGCGCAGAATGACGATATTTCAACCCCACACCCAGCCCATCAGATGCGCCTTCACGAATGCTTCGCATTAATACCTCATACGACCCAATCGGACCATGCAGCGTATTTGAAGTCTGGGGACTACTTTTTCTCCGCGGAGGCAGACCGCATCACCACCAGACATGACCGCATCACCGCGGAGGAATACAAGGTCAAAGGTTGCCAGAACTATAGTGGTCAAAACTTGGCACCCTGCCAATGCTGATGCAATCTATAACCTTGAGCTGGTGGCGCCCCCTGTTGGAAGCTTCACGGGAATCAAGAGTTTCCTCCCTGGAAAATGCTACTTTAAATCCGTAGACTATACTACTTGGGTACATGTACTCTTCAGCTTGTATCACTGACGTCAGTGATACAAGCTGTTTATCAGCGTAGGGTACATGTACCTTAATTGTAATTCCGTCACGCTGGAATTCATGAGCAGATGAACAATGTTGCGTTCTTGTACTGGGCTTTGTTATTCTCCCAGTCGATTGACCTGGGAGTGAATGTCGACTGTATATCTGTAGTGGAGGTTTTTCTTGCTGTTAGGTGGTTCAATTGGACTTGAACTGACACTGCTGTGTGATCGGATGTTAGACTCGTACCCAGCTCCAATTCGCTATCGCTCACGGTGCGTGTGAGTTGAGGGCTAGGTACGAGTCTAATCGGATGTGTTCTCGAGAGACGTGCCGTGTCTAGTATGCACTTTTGCTCCGAGGGTATAGACATACTTTGCTGCTCAGTAAACTCCGATATAATATAATATCACGGAATATTATATCAGAATTTAGCCCTATATAAATCCCATGCGAATCTGAAACTACATTTGTTAGCCAATCAGGTGGCTAGCTTGTTGAAATCCCGCCCACAGTAATTACACACGGTAGCACGTGGACTAATCTATAAACATTATCGGGAAACCGTATCCAAATATGGCATTTTTTCCAGACAGATCCGTGAAGTTCAAAGAGTTTACTCCTGCCGAAACGTCTGGCTCTGTTAGGGGGTAGAAAATATCAAAAAGATTGTGCCGCGCGAGATGTTAATCTCCGTGAAGTAAACGTCAATCGTTGTCAGAGAGAAAAGTCATAAATGGTCGTGATTGGCTTGGGATCTCGCAGAATATCGGAGAACATTCCGTACGAAGTTTTCATAGCGTTACGTCTAGATGGTATTCCCCTGATTTACCATCTTGGTTTACCTAGATTGTGTCAGTAACTGACCAACCTCACATTTAGACCTGTCGTAGACCTGTATCATATCTGATCGCAGCCGACAGTAGCATAATGACTGAAGTTTTAGGACAAGAAGATGATCCTTGTATGACAGGTTATACATACCCATCATGATTTTAGTTACTAATTGTTGAACTCCTCACACTACCGTCATATCTCGGACGAAACTGGGGAGCTAGACCACATTTCCATATTCACGGTGCGGACGCACCAATGATGGGTAACAAATTAAAACGAATTAAACTATAAAAATATTGTGGGTTTTGTTCGATTTGACATCAGTGGGAATCTGGGAATACTTCACAAAGATGACGTAGAAATATTCAAAAAGAAACTTCTGGAATTATTAATCTTAATTCTCATAATTTCTTAAAAATATACATATGCATTTATCATCAAATGTCCTACAAACAGACAACTGTGACGCGACGCTAAATCTAATTCTCTCTCATATCTTCACAACGTCAATATTTCTTTTTGTGTCAAAGGCGTATCTAGGATCTAGATGCCCCAGGCTTGAATTTTGATTGGATCCGGTTCCTATTTACATTCCAGTCAGTGGTTTACATGTTCCGTATTCTCCCACATTCGGAATCTTCTTCTGCTGGAGAGCGTCGACAGCCTGTGTGAATTTTCATTTTCACTTTGATTTAACTTTTTCAGTCTCGAATTCAGCAGCAAAGTCTTTCACTGTCTGATAATAATCCTTCTTCTATATCGCATTTTATCTTGAGCTGGGACAAATTAAATTCCCTTGACTGTCAGTCAGTGTCAGTGTGAGAGGGCGTTACAAAAAGTTTATGCTCATGCAGAGTCCAGATTCCGATAGTTTATCCTGCCTTACAAATTATTTCTCAGAAAGTTTCTGATGTACATTTTCCCATTCAAGGAAAACTTTTGCACATACCAAATTCCAATGATAAACAACTTTGAACTCACTAGGTATCACGTCGTCACGTCGAAAGGATTTGATTAATTTGTTGTTGTTAATTAAAACAAAATGACCATAAAGTACCACAAAGTACCCCAAGTTCAAGTAAAAAAAAAACAAAACAAAAACAGTTTGCCAGAATTATTAGATTTTTGCCAGAAATCAACTATCTCTTTTCTCTAAACAGTTTTTGACCTGCCAAAAAGATGCTTTTGAACCCCCAAAACAATATACAGACATATGACAATATTATTTTACCTTGGGTCTAATTGGTGTATTTAATCTGGTGCAAAATCATACCCTTCCCCCAAAGTACTAAAAAGTGCACACAAATTAGCACAAAGTACCACAAAGTACCACAAATGGAACACAGGTGATGTTTAAACATGGCAAAGCACAACAAATTATAAAAATAACATTGATATAAAACTTTCATCATTTGTACAGTAACAAAATAATTTGATTTTATCATAGCTTGTTTCTCTCCCCAATTCCGTCAATCAAACCGCTTTCTAACCCCACAAACAATATCATAAGGACATACAACAATACTATTTTACATAATTGTTATTTTGTGTGAGATGCCCCAGGCCCCCTCCAGTAATTTGAGGCCTTTGTGCTGGCGTCCATGTAGGCACTCAAAATATAACAAAGATACAAGCTCAAGCTCCCCAGGCCTGCAAGTGCCTCCTATATTTCCTATATTTTCCTATATTTTTGAGTCATTCCTATATTTTCCTATATTTTACTCAAAACCTCCTATAGTTCCTACATTTTGAATTTTTCTCATGAAAACTTTAACAAATGCTCTGAAATGAGTCAAACTAGCATGAGGAAATACATTTCAGAAAAAAAAATTAATATAAAAACATTTAAATCTCTCTGTTGGACCAAGCAGCAGAGCAGGTCTCATGCAATCACCACCACTATGACCACATTCAGTGGAAATAATTTGATTAAACACCAGAAAACCACCAAGTTTGGTACATAGGATATGGTAATGACCTGTCTTACACTCCTTTATGCCCTATATTTTCCTATATTTTGTGAAGAAAATTTCTATATTTCTCCTATATTTTTGCAAATTTCCTCCTATATGTTCTATATTTTCACTGTGAGCCACTTGCAGGCCTGGCTCCCATGTGCACAGCAATATTGAAACATATTTCAAAGAAATGCTTATTCAATGTCAAAGAGATATAAGAAAGCAACACATTTTTATATAAATTCACTAATCAAATTATTTAACATTTACAGTATACTGCAAAATATACTGAAAATTTGTTATTGAATTCTCCAAAAGTATTTTGGGGTTGAATATTCATTCATCATTTGGCATCTGAACCAAAGTCCTTGCATCAAGCCAGTGACTGCTGTCTATTCAGAAAACATGTCTTTGAAATGTAAATGTGTGGCAGACTGCCTCTGACAATCTTGACTGACAGAAACTTTTCTTTGGGGCTTTGAGTATTTGCATAAAGATTGGGATCTGGATTCTACAGGTCACCTGCATTTACAACCCAGTGCATTGATCCCTTCAGTGTTTCTCGGTTCTTTCATTTGACTTTGGAAGAATATTTGCATATGCACTTGGGTGTATGCTTTAGCCTACAAGACCTTGAAACCCTATCTGTGACTGAACATACTGTAGAAATAGTATTGGCTACCTGTCACTGGAGACAGGTACTTTATTTCTCTACCTGTCTCTTCAGAAGTAGAAAGGTGTAAATTTCAACATTAAAAAATCATCCACCTGTGAACTTTCTAATCCATTGATTGATATTTGCAGAGATTATGGAAATAGACAGATATGCAATATTGGTTTTTTGCCTTTAAATCTATGTTAATAATATGGTTCATAATGGCCAAACAGCACTGATTACATGGTTTTCACTAAAACATCATTGTAGCATAGCTAGGCCTATATAGTCTGGTAACTAGTAGGCCTGGGACCACTACAAATATAGTCCGATCCGTTGACCTCACTTCAGGCAACCTCTGACAAAGAAGTTTTCTTCTGCCTCTGTTGCCATGAATAAAGGTCAGTGGTACATGTAGGTGTTTGGAGTAAGATATATGTTCGGTTTCGCAGCGAGTTTGATTTGAACTCAGCTGCCCAATAAGGTGTGACACAGAGGAAATTTCTGACACACTGCCACAAGTGGAGTTTTACTTCCTGGGTGTGTGTGCACCACTTTCTCAAAGCCACTTGAGAAAAATGCCAAAAATATGACATCATTTTTATGAGCATGCATAACTCAAACTTAAGATGGCTAACACCATGTTTGTCAGGTTGTAGCACTTGAATTGAAGTACTTCTTGCCGAAGTCTACACTTAATTAGGGAATCAGCGAAATAACATTATGCTAACATTGCCATCAATGTAAATCTTTCAGTGGCCCGCGACCACTAGATATCACCAAATACCTGCAATGAGCATTTACAAGAACAACATGCTGTATGACAATATGCTGTATAACACCATGGGGCTCCACGGTATCGGTAATGGCGCTCGTTTTAACATAACGCCTGTTGAAGTGGCCACTTTCTATCCACATTGCAAATAATTATGATAAATATAAATGATAAGACAAGCAAAATGTCCCAAGATGGCATCTTCACTGACCAAGAGAAAATTGGGTCATGTGGGGCGCAACCAAGGTCCAATTGTTACAATAAACCTGACAGTTCTGAATCTTTTGCCACATGCGTGTCTCTTTATTATAGAACCTCTGGTTGATTGAATTTCTGGTTAGGAAGGTTCTAGTTTTACACAATTGTGTGGTAAGTAAGTCCAGTAATATGGGTTCCTTTGGTATAAATGTATGTTCATCATTTTAAACAAATTTCCAAATTTTCTCTTTTGTAGTTGGCCTTGGATGTCACACCATTCCTAAGAGTAGCACATTCATCTGTAGATGATATAAAGAGGAGGCAGCTGATTCTGCAAAATCCATGTTGAAAAACGGCCTAATACTCAGAAGGCAATACAAAGTTCTGGTCTTTGCTGAAAAGTGGTTCTTCAAAATGGCTGCCAGTAAAACTCCGCTTGTGGCAGTGTGTCAGATGACAAGTACATCAGACAAACAGGCAAACTTTGATGTTTGTAAACAGTTGATTGAGAAGGCTAAGCTGAGAGGTGCAGCTATGGTGTTTTTACCTGAATGTTTTGACTATGTCGGTGAGAACAAAGATCAATCTCTGGCTATGGCGGAGACGTTAGATGGTGACCTTATCTCAAGATACAAGACCTTGGCTAAACAACAGCAACTCTGGTTATCTCTGGGAGGGTTCCATCATAAGGTTTGACCATTTGTTCCATCATTACTAGACCATGCTAGTAGTCATGGTAGTGCAGAATTCCTATCGATTAACTAATTGAGGAATAATGACTTAGTATTTGCAGATGTTAATGCTGCTTTTCCTGTTGCAAATTGACTTTTGCAGAGTCAGTAAAATACATATTTGTGACTATAAAACTGGCATTAATGTTTGCAAATGCTATAATACAAGAATCCAGGGCATTTCCCCCAGTGGACATTTCCCCCAGCAGACATTTCCCCTAATGGGCATTTCTCCCAGTGGATATTTCCCCCAGTGGACATTTCCCCCACCCTATAGTTTTAGGTTATTTTGAACATAGTATTGACTAGTCAATGGCATTTGTGCTTTGTATTTGTGCTTTACCAAGAAAGTGTCATCCTAAAAATAATTAGATATGAATTGAACCTAGTTTTTAAATTTGGCAAAAAACACAATTTTTTTTATTTTATTTTTTATTTTCTACAAAAAGGGTATAAGTATTTCCACATATGTTTTACGATAAATGAGTGAAATATTGATAAGATATTATACATATAAAGAGTATATAGCTCAGTATTATACAGTCTTATTGAACATTTTAAGACAATAAAACACATATTTACAAAAAGTTTTACGAGAAAGCACATTGTATATTATCGTGGAGTTAAATAAGTAGGAGAGACAACTCCGCCAGCCGCTGGTCGCTGACCCGTGAGGTCGCCCGCAGAGCTATTGTATTCTGAATAGCCGTCAGTCACGATCTGTCCGTTTGATGTTCAATGTACGATTCCGCCGACCGAGTCATTGGTTCTTCTTCGCCGCAGAAAAACATCAACAGAAGTTGAAATTAAAAATGCGCAGTAGTTCTACGTAAAAATAACGATGCATTAATTATGCGCAACACAAATATTAGGCAATTTGAAATCATACTGAATATGAGCATATTTCATTGATCAGAATATGACCATTCATAGCTTAGTTACAGGACTTTGGAATTATACTGTCGTTTTGTATATTTTATCGTTTTTCTACAATTTCCGCATTTCCCAACAAGACAAAAATTTGCAGGGAACTTGGTATAAGTACAGCGAAAGTGGAAACGAATAGCTCATGAGGGACCGGTTGCACTAGCAAATAAAATAAACGATAGAAAAATTCTCAAAAACCCCATTTAAAATACATGGGCAATTTTGCCACGAACAGAAAATACATCATTTTCACTGCCGAATTAACAGAATTTCCGCATTTCAAAAATGACACAATTTTTGCTTGCGTTCAAGATCAAATAAAAGAGTACATATCAGTCTTTACCATTTTAGGGACCGGAAGCCTGAATTTGGATAAAATGCAATATTGTAAACACTAGATTGGCCTTTTTTCGCTTTTGCGCGGCCTCGAAGCTATTAACTAATGAGTCAGCCAAGGCCGTTTTACCCCCTGCGTGCTAATCGCTAATTGATCTTCAATACTTGTGTATTGAAGATCACTTCTGGCCTGATGGGGTTCTTGACGGGCATAGGTATTAAAGCTATTATATAGGCTGACGAATATCAACAGTTCATTTTATTCTAATTACGTTATACCATGGAGTTAAATAAGACTTATTTAACTCCATGGTTATACTAACTTAAAAAGCTTGAGATCAAGTAAGCATATTATGCTAAAATAAACAATCTCGTTAACGAAAACGAGGAATGCTTCCCTGGTGAGTAAAAATAATTTCTACCTAATTATTAAGGCAAAAAGAGGATTTGAGAACGGGAAGCATAATAAACACATCCTGTATCTATTACAAATGAATATGGCCTCTATATTGTATACGGTGAGCGTGTGCTGCTAAAATTTTGATATATAAGAGCTGAAAATACATGTTCGACAACTTATTTACGAAATTTTCTGACCAAGAGCAACACCTTCAGCACAACGAAGATATTCTTTCTCACGGCAGAAAAATGGACCTGCATGTGGAACAACTTCGTCGGTATCTGGAAGAACATGGGCCATGTTAGACGCTGTTTTGTGAATGAATATCTAGTTGATTGAAATCGTAGTTTAAGGGCCGCTTCCCATTCGGATTTCGCGGCCCATCAACTCAATGTTTTATTTGAATTTCGTGGTACATTTCTTTGTTTTTTGAATACCTTTTCCAGCGCTAAGTATATAAATAAATAAATAAATAAATAATAACAATGAGAGATTAGTAGGAGATATAAATAGAAGTAAATAAGAATCGGTATGTGCAAGTTCGTTAGTCTCTTTCTGGTTTTTGGTTAAGTTATACTGGTAAATATTTGTTCGCTGTAATCGCGTGAATGATTCCTTCGTCTTGGTACCCCTTTGTACGCACAAAGCCGTCCAGAAAAAACTGGGAGAATCATGGGCGTCTTCAGGATTTGATCAGTGAATTTGTCTATGTTATTGCTATGACATTTTGATTGGTTAGTGTCCAAATTTGATCAGTCATTTCTGATCACTGACCCTTATTTCCGCCCCTGTAAAATAGTTTTGACTCTAAGCGTGCTATATTTATTTAAATTTGGTCCTAGGTTTCTTGGTGTAACCATATAGTATTAAATGGTAGAGTAATAGTCAGTCGATTTGATGTAAGCTAGTAAGGTGGAGTATACTTTGTTTATAAGAGGTTGTTTTGGGATTTAATATAGAATATCTAGTTCAATATCTAGTTGATTGAAATTGTAGTTTAAGGGCCGCTTCCCATTCGGATTTCGCGGCCCATCAACTCAATGTTTTATTTGAATTTCGCGGTACATTGCTTTGTTTTTTTAATATCTTTTCCAGCGCTAAGTACATAAATAAATAAATGAATAAATAAATAAATAAATAAATAATAAATAACAATGAGAGATTAGTAGGAGATATAAATAAAAGTAAATAAGAATCGCTATGTACAAGTTCGTAAGTCTCTTTCTGTTTTTTTTGGTTAAGTTGTACTAGTAAATATGAGTTCACTGTAGGCCTAATCGCGTGGCTGATTCCTTTGTCTTGGTACCCCTTAGTACGCACAAAGCCATCCAGAAAAAACTGGGAGAACCATGGGCGTCTTCAGGATTTTTCGAATCGACTTCCCTAACGACGCCCTTGGGAACAGGGTGGGTTCTTCCAGAAATCAATATCTAGTTCAAACAGACAGTATATTTATAGCTGAAGATCAACAAGAGATTCTTTTATGATGACCTGAGTGAGAACTGTCAAGGCCTGTTAATGTGTCAGTCTTCCTTTGTGAGTTCATCACCTCTCACGGATTCCACTTAATCTCACATATTTGAATTGAATAATCTCTGTTTGCCGGCATGATCTGAAACAATGGTTCTTTCATAATTTGAGAACGGTACGTGTGATGACACACGCATATAACCTCGTCATATAAAACATGTTTTCAGCAAGTGTCAAGCTGGAAAAATTTAAAATCCTAATATAATTTATAATAGAAACGATGTAAGTGATGTGCCTATCACTGTTGGGTCAAAATGGTCTCTCTTTCCCTCCATGGTCAAACTCAGCACTCCCCGGCGGCGTGCACAGCGGGCGGCTAAGTACCAATTCATATTTCCAATACACTCAACTTATAATAGCTTTGATGACGTCGATGGGGCGCATGCGCGGGAATCCGACAACTGCCGAACATGACCGAACCTGCTTTAATCCCCCAAATACACACAGGCTAATCCGACGAATCCCTGCTGTGGCGGAATCGTACATTGAACACTTTGATCTGGCGGAGTTGTCTCTCCTCCTTATTTAACTCCATGATATTATGTAGCACATTTTAAACAATATATAAGGCATGGATCACATAGTGATAACATAATATCCATATATACATAGTATATATTTTAAGAAAACCTTATATCACAGTGGTAAAATAAAAGATGTATTTTTAAACAATATAATTTTGTTCTATTTTTTCCCTCAGTTCCACTTTAGTTCAATTTTATTCTCATCAAATGGCTACGTGAAACCGACCTACGAACAGTTAATGTTATGCTATATGTATACATGTAATCTTTTATATTGCTTTAAAATGTGCTATAAGACAGTATAATACTGATATATACTGTGTATATGTATAATATCTTATCACTATGTGACCCATTTATCGTAAAGCATATGTGGAAGTCCTTATATCCTTATATATAGAAAATAAAAAAATAAAATAAAAAAAATTGTGTTATTGCCAAATTATTTGAAAACTGTGTTCAAAATAACCTAAAAATATAGAGTGGGGGAAATGTCCACTGGGGGAAATGCCCACTGGGGGAAATGTCCATGGGGGAAATGTCCGCTGGGGGAAATGTCCACTGGGGGAAATGTCCGTACACCGTTTGGTTAATATATTTCCATTCTAATCCTACTTCTTCGTTTTCAATGTAATTTAACAACAATACTTAAATATAATTCATACATAATTAATCACATTCAGTGTAAGATCATTAATCCAAGATAGCTCAGTTGTACTCGAAGCTGCCATGGTGCTCAGTTGTACTCGAAGCTGCCATGGTGCTCAGTTGTACTCGAAGCTGCCATGGTGCTCAGTTGAACTCGAAGCTGCCATGGTGCTCAGTTGTACTCGAAGCTGCCATGGTTCTCAGTTGTACTCGAAGCTGCCATGGTGCTCAGTTGTACTCGAAGCTGCCATGGTGCTCAGTTGTATTCGAAGCTGCCATGGTGATCAGTTGTTTGCCAGGTGTTCATGAAACAGGTGACCAATAAACGATCATGTATGAGTTTAAACAATTTTTGGCCATTAATGCAAATTTTAATGTCGTAAATGTTTTCAGCTGACCAATCAGATGTATGGAGTAAAATCAGATGGTATGAGAATGGTGTTTTATAGGATTATTTATCTGTCACACTCAAACGACTCCAAATAAAAAGTTGTTGATTTTACCTGAATTCTGACATTATCAGATTGGCATGATTGGTCAGTTTGATATAGAGTCCACATGTTAGCATGAGACTGATTGAAAATGTAATCTTATAGAAGTTTAAGCAATTAAACACTAAACTCTTTGAAAATAGCACACATTACCACATCTCTCTTGAGCTGTGATAAATTTTGTGCACTACTTTCTAACGGATGATTATGATTGGCTAATCATCAGACTGTTCACCAGATTTCCTTTGTGGAATGGAGTTGTTAAGCTGACAACTGGTGGTTGACAGTTCTATAGCAAGGCAACATTACATCTGATAAAATGATCATTATTCTGTAACATGGCTGCATGTATGGTTTGCTTCCTCAATTTCATGTACATATTATATTGGGACAGTACATGTGTACAGTCTAACCTCACTATATAAGGTGCACTGATATAACGCACTATAAGGACCCCATGAGACTCCCAGGTATTGACTTGGCATGTCATTGTGCACACTTCAGGTCATGGTAAGAATTTAAGGGCATCAGCTCCTCAGACAGCTTGTCATAAGAGGCGACTATTAAACTGGGGTACCCATTGGGTTCCTGGGTCAAACAGGAATAGGACCTCACTCATGGGGTCCCTGGTGTGAAAAGAAATAGGACCCAAACTTTGTGATATGACTGAAAGATCATTAAAAGCGATATTAAATCACACTCACTCACTCTGATATGCTGTCCCCCAAGTTAATTAATGTATATCATTTCCACCCTTTTGTACTGAAGGCTGAAAATCTATAAGGTGGTTCATATTTGGTCCCCCCAATAACAGTGTTATAGCGAGATTTTGGCATGAAGATGCAGGGGACTGCTACCAGCAAGTTCTGAGCTGACCTACTTTTGATGAAAATTTCTGGTGATTTTCATCGCTGATTCTGACTTGGGCAGTGCCCATCTTAATATAGGCAGGGTTTCAACTTGGAGAGGGGGGGGGGGAGGGGGATTTCCAAGAGTTCAGTTCGCGTCGGAGTCCTAATGCCTACCCTACTTCGTATGTCCTGTGACGTTAGTCACACTGCCATGTATACAGTGAAATGTGTCTAAACCAACTATGTGACCAGGCTGTAGTGTCGGTTTTGACAGGGTTCTGATTTACTAAGGTTCAAAATACCTTAAATTTAAGTATTCGGACGGTGAATAATGCTGGTATCTAGAGGTTGGTCAGTTCACCCAGGTGTGTGTATTCACAGGTTGCAATATATATATATATATCAGCTATCCGAGTCTGACAAAACAATGCTGTATTTACCTGTGATGTGATATAAGCAGTATATCTGTCTATTTTATCATTATTATAGGGACCTTCAGAAGATCCTGATCGTGTCAGGAATATGCACATCGTTGTGGACAGTGATGGAGAAATAAAGGCCACTTACACTAAAACACACCTGTTTGATCTGGACATCAAGGATCGAGTGAGATTAAAAGAGAGTGATTATACCATACCTGGCCAGGATATTGTACCGCCTATACACACCCCTGTAGGAAAAGTGGGACTGTCCATTGTATCCTGTATTTTCAGTAATTATGATCATTTCATTAATTTATAGGGAGACGTATAAAAATTCTTATCAGGGAATGTGAACACCCATACAGTATGCCATTTAAGATGCATGGTCTTGTGCTTGTAGTGTATCAGGAAACATGCTTGTCAAGAATTTATGGACGAGAATATATTGTACTCTGACCAGAAGCGGTACCAGAACGATGGAAGTCCTCATGCCACTCCTGTTGAGTATAACATTGTGCTGATTGTGATGTCGCTATATCACTATTCCCATTCTTTCGGAATGATGTGTAGAAGGGAATTTTAACTGAGGCTGAATACATCTTATAGGGGATTATAAATAGGGTTTATACCTTGACACATGATGCAGTGTTATGATCTTCGCTTTCCGGAGTTGTCTATTGCTTTAACCCAGCAGGGAGCGGAGATTCTCACCTTCCCCTCTGCCTTCACCCAGACCACAGGTATGGCACATTGGCAGGTAAGTGGTTAATGTAGTAGGGCTCCATGGTAATATATCTACAGTGATGGGCTTTTCTGCTCTCCCACCCTTCCCAGGGGAAAAAAGGAGTGGGAGGGGAAGGGAGCTGGGGGTGAGGGCTTGATATGGCAACAGAAAATGCCTCAGGGTGTGGGGGCAGGCAGGAGATATGGTCATAAATATGCTATTGGGCCACAGAGGGGAGAGTTTTCGACAAGAAACATGCCTTACATGGTGGGGGAGTTTGGGATCCCTTTCACAAGTTGATTAGAGTGAGCTTGCAGCTCCATCACAGTTTTGTTTGCCCTTTTTATACGCCCGCCCAAAAGGCGGACGTATTATGTGATGGCGGTTTCCGTCCGTCTGTCCGTCTGTCCGTCTGTCCGGTTCTCGTGTTCGGTCTATATCTGGGACAGTTTCCTATCCACAGCTCCAATTTTTGGTGAGTGGATACCCTACGGGGAGACGATGTGTCGCGTACCAAAATGAAGGTCGAGGTCACAGGTCAAAGGTCACTGGTCTAAAAAACAGGAAATCACTGCAGTGTTCGTGTCCGGTGTATATCTGTGAACGTTTTCTATCCACAGTTGCAATTTTTTGTGAGTGGATATGACAGGTGGAGGCGATGGGTCGTATACCGAAATTGAGGTCGAGGTCAGAGGTCAAAGGTCACTGTTGCCAAAAATCAGGAAATCATTGATCGTTGACTGTTTTCTATCTACAGTTCTAATTTTTGGTGAGTGGATGCCCTAGGGGGGAACGATGTGTTGCATATTAAATGTAGGTCAAGGTCAGAGGTCAAAGGTCAGTGTGATTGAAAAATCAGGAAATCGTTAAAAATTTCTAATTTTTTGTGAGTGGATTCAATAGGCGGAAATATAGTGATGCATACCAAAAATTAGGTCAAGGTCAAAGGTCACTGACCCCAAAGTTTGTCATGGTTTGTCATGTACCAAAATTTAGGCCAAGGTCAAAGATCAAGGTCACTGTGACCCCAAAATCAGGAAATCATTAAAAATCATGATTTTTTGTGTGCATTGATAGATTGAGGGAAGACGATGTGTTGTGTACCAAAATTGAGGTCACGGTCAAAGGTCAAGGTCACTGTGACCCCAAAATCAAGAAATCATTAAAAGTCACATTTTCATATGCCTGTCGAAGACGAGGTCATGTAATGCGATGTTGCGTTCTGTCCATTCATCCATTAACATTTGTTGTCCATGCGATAGCTCTATTTTCAAGGTATGGATTGGTACCAAACTTTGAGTATACCTTACTCGCATGGCAAAGTGGAGCCATACATATGAGATCAATTTGTCAAAGGTCTAGGTCGCAGTCGCAGTCCCCCAAAACTGAATCAAGCTTAGCTGACTAAATGTGTTGGAATATTGTTGGAATATTCAAAGTTCTTTTCCCTGCATTTATATGGTACTGTCCTGTGGAGTTGTATCCCATGTTTGAAACGCTTCATTTAGTTAAACTGTTGTGAAATAAAAACCATGCATACATTTACTAATTTGACGGGGAGAGGAGTCCTTTATGAACTTCACACCTGTTTATTAACTCAAGAAGAAATGTTTACTTCATCACTTTCTTCTTCCTTCATGAAAAATTCTCTCGTCTGAAAGGAATCCATTTGCAGGAAAACTACTATTTTCTTGTATTTGACTATTGTCGATTTCAGTGTGGGATATGTGAGCTCTCAGCTCTTGCTTCAAGGGAGAATTGTAGACCTTCTCTGGATTGTTAGATCAATTGGAATCAAGGCTATTAAACAACCTTGAAATTTGAACCAATGTAATTCCAGATATACGGGCGTATATTGAAGCCCCTTGGGCTCTTGTTAATATTATTGCCCATTAAAATGCAAATATTCTGCTATAAAAGTAGTCAGTGAGATGGGAACCTGGCATGCATTTTCTTAGAAAATTAATGTTGCAGTACATCCATAGCATAGTAATATAATTTGCTGGATATATAAGAACTTACACCGGTACATGAAAAGAATAGTGACACTAATATTACTTGTAAACTGGAGACTTGGCAACTGATTTTACTTGGACAGTATCCTTGTATTTTGTAAGAATTGTAGATCTCTCTTCACATGGAAATGTTGTTCGATAAGTAAACAGTTCTGATTAAACCATTCCACGTCAACTGCCCTAAGCCTACCTGTTATTAGGTCTTTCCATTTCCAATGGATAGACCTTTTGTTATTCTACGGATTATTATTATTATTATTCCACTTTTCAAATAGCGGCTAAACGGCTTGATATACAGCTTAGATATTTGGAGCATTTGTAGATACCGGGATGAAGTTTCTGGTACAGGTGTTCAATTTTGACCTTGACCTTGACCTATTGAGCTATGGGCTTTTTTGATAAAAACACCATTTTGCGAATATTGACCAAACGCATAAGGCCATGCAGCTGAAATTTGAAATGTGAAAGTTTGCAGGTACACCCAACAAAATAACCAATAAAATAAGTAGGTCAAACAAGCGGTTTTCGAGTTCTCTCCCCTGGTGCTGTTTTTCGTGTGGACTGTGTACAGCCAAAACTAAAGCACATATCTAAAAGAAAGTTGATGGTTGGTAAGTGTTGCATATGGCCATGCTGTAGTTATATTTTTGAATTGTTACGTAACAAGAAAAAGTAGTTATCTCCCTTTTAATGTTTTTCAAAACCCGGTATTTTATAAGGAAATAAGCTACGGCATTGATACTCCTAATATTAATGAACACTTTAATGACCGAAAAGAATGTGACCTTAAATTTGACCTTTGACCTCTAGGAGAGTCTCTATATGAGTGCAAAGTTTGGTGGCGAAATCTTGAACGGCTAATGCGATCAGTCTGAAAATAAGGTCACGTGACCTACATCATGTCACAAGGTCACCACTTGCTTCAGAACTCGGCCTTGACCTTGACCTTCGAAGTGGTAAGCATCCAAATATCGAAAATACGGCTTCCATTTACTCGAAAAGTAGGTCACTGGCAGCCATCATACTAGAACTCGCGAAAGAACGTTGGATGGTCTTTCGTTTGACAGTAAAAACAAAACGATCCGATGTGACCTTGATCTTCAATATCACGTGATATCAAAAGTGATTTACTTGAATTCTGCGAAAAATATAAGGACTAGGAATCTATAATTCAGCGCAGATGTTCCCCATCAATCAGGAATGAAGTCATACAAATGTTGATCTGACCTTGACCTTTGTTCCAGAGTAATGGCCCTTTACATTTTCACACTTGAAGGGCTGTAATGAGAAAAGTATTCCTCGCCCGGACTTGAAATTTGCATATAAATATAGGTCATTACATGACGTCGCAGAAAAGAAGTAGAACCGGAAAAAAGGTACGAGAAAGTATAGGAGATATTTGACAAAATTTGAAATTTTCACGTTTTTGATGCCATGGCGAAACTGCGACTCCGATCCGCACCATATTCACAGAACATTGAGAGAATATATATGTACATTTGCCTGTGAAATCTCAGGAATGTAGCTTTGATAGGTTTAGAGATATTAAAAAAAACAATTTTCCCGAACTATTAAGCCGTTAAATGGTTCTCTCGCCCTCTTTGTGGTCATTTGTTGATTTCATCTATTCAATGGTCGCTGTCAATTTCGCTATAGCGATTCGGCTGTCGCACTCGAGGCATCCCGTGTTGGCAATAAAATTAATGTCGTGTTACATGACGGGGCTGGCTCATTTTTGGAAACCTTATAACTCTTGAACCGCAATAGATACGGACTTCTAATTTGTTGCCTGGTACTTCCAAGAATGAGTTCTTTCGTTGATAATGATCCCGTATTTCCTGGTACAAATGCAACTGCGGAACAAATTTTGCTTCATGTCACATGACCATCGATATTTCAAGTCATTTTGTCGGGCAGAAATACAGCCTGTGAGAAGCACAGTCTCCAGGCGACCAAAACTCAAGCCTAACTTTCTCCATTCAAGCCATTGTTTGGACTCCAGGGACAATTTTCTATACACATTTCAACGTACTAATATTTGCGGATCGATGAAGGAGCCGTCTAGGGCTCAAATAAATTACAAGCGTCTAGTCCGTCATTCATAATCCAGCCGTCGTCCATTAGAGAACATCCGCGTCCATAATCCAAAGACCTATTCCATATTCCATATAACAGTATTAGCACCAAATTCAAAAAGACAATCATTGTATACATAAAAATAGGCTTGTTTCCTGCAAGAGAGAAGCGGTCAACAGTTTTCAATGATGCCGGCAAGACATCATGATGTTCCAAAAATATCAAATCCGTATCGCTGATCAGTATTCTTAATCCATAATATTCGTTGTAAAGTCGTCATCTAAAGAATGATGTATCTCAGTCACGCTTTGATTGTGACTGTTCATATGAGTACCATGAGGATCTTGAAGTACATGGGTTCATATGCCCCTAGCCCCGGGTTAAGCGGAAATGTGTTCAACAGCTGCTGCTTACCAATATAGGCAAGTTTGTTAGAAGAAAAACGCGATAAAAATCTATAAGGCAGTAACAAGCAATGTGAAAAAAACGTGTTTGTGCGTTTAAAGCGACCAAAACAATGGTCCCGACCAAAGCGGCCAATGTGTTTACTCATTTGCATTAAGAAGGGAAAGACCGCGCCATTGTACCAACAATGTCTAGTTATCATTGTGTTTTTATACGCCCGCCCAAAAGGCGGACGTATTATGTGATGGCGGTTTCCGTCCGTCTGCCCGTCTGTCCGGTTCTCGTGTCCGGTCTATATCTGGGACAGTTTCCTATCCACAGCTCCAATTTTTGGTGAGTGGATACCCTACGGGGAGACGATGTGTCGCGTACCAAATGAAGGTCGAGGTCACAGGTCAAAGGTCACTGGCCTAAAAAACAGGAAATCACTTAAGTGTTCGTGTCCGGTCTATATCTCTCAAGGTTTTCTATCCACAGTTGCAATTTTTTGTGAGTGGATACGCTAGGTGGAGATGATGTGTCGCGTACCCAAATTGAGGTCGAGGTCAGAGGTCAAAGGTCACTGTTGCCAAAAATCAGGAAATCATTGATCGTTGACAGTTTTCTATCTACAGTTCTAATTTTTGATGAGTGGATGCCCTAGGGGGGAATGATGTGTTGCATATTAAATGTAGGTCAAGGTCAGAGGACAAAGGTCAGTGTGGTTGAAAAATCAGGAAATCGTTGAAAATTTCTAATTTTTTGTGAGTGGATTCAATAGGCGGAAATGAAGTGATGCATACCAAAAATTAGGTCAAGGTCAAAGGTCACTGACCCCAAAATTAGGAAATTATTAAAAATAACATTTTTTGTGTCAGTAGATACATTAGGGGGACACAATGTGTCACATACCAAAATGTAGGTCAAGGTCAAAGGTCAAGGTCACTGTGACCCTAAAATCGTGAAAGTGTTAAAAATCATGATTTTTTGTGGGCATTGATAGATTGAGGGAAGACGATGTGTTGTGTACCAAAATTGAGGTCAAGGTCAAAGGTCAAGGTCACTGTGACCCCAAAATCAAGAAATCATTAAAAGTCACATTTTCATGTGCCTGTCGAAGACGAGGTCGTGTAATGCGATGTTGCGTTCTGTCCATTCATCCATTAACATTTGTTGTCCATGCGATAGCTCTAGTTTCAAGGTATGGATTGGTACCAAACTTTGAGTATACCTTACTCGCATGGCAAAGTGGAGCCATACATATTAGATCAATTTGTCAAAGGTCTGTCGCAGTCCCCCAGAACTGATTCAAGCTTAGCTGACTAAATGTGCTGGAATATTGTTGGAATATTCGAAGTTCTTTTCCCTGCATTTATATGGTATTGTCCTGTGGAGTTGTCTCCCATGTTTGAAACGCTTCATTTCGTTAAACTGTTGTGAAATAAAAACCATACATTTACTAATTTAACGGGGAGAGGAGTCCTTTATGAACTTCACACCTGTTTATTAACTCAAGAACAAAGGTTTACTTCATCACTTTCTTCTTCCTTCATGAAAAATTCTCTCGTCTGAAAGGAATCCATTTGCAGGAAAACTACTATTTTCTTGTGTTTGACTATTGTCGATTTCAGTGTGGGATATGTGAGCTCTCAGCTCTTGCTTCACGATCAACTAGTTACCAATAGTTAAGCTCATTTTAGTTTATCATTCAATATAAGATGTGATATGTTACATTCTCATAAGCAAAAAATTGTAGACCTTTCTCTGGATTGCTAGATCAATTGGAATCAAGGCTATTAAACAACCTTGAAATTTGAACCGATGTAATTCCAGATATACGGGCGTATATTGAAGCCCCTTGGGCTCTTGTTATCTTGGTCACAGTTTTGTCATGTTTCTGCTGTCACAATTTATTATCTCCCTTGAATGTTCCACATAGTTATCCTCCTTGATTGTGTTCAGTTGAATTCTGTCTGGTATTTTTGCTGTATAAATTAAAGATGTAATCAGCCTCAAATCTAGGCTGGAATCGACGTCTCTCAAACTCCGCGAAACTGAACTTGTGTTACGACAGGCACAAAATATAACACTGGTGACCACTAAAATACGAAGCTGCGCATCAGAAAACCCCTCGGCTCTGGGCGCCAGCCATTCATAATGTATTCAATTTGAACCAAGACTTCAGGAACACCAAGCAGTCAAGTGACAAATATACAGATTATGAAAAAAATTGTAATTAGAAATGGTCTCTAAGGTTTCCATCCAATCAGAGAAACCGGTATTCATTACATAAGTCTCTTGATGCATCGATGATGCATAGCAAATTTTACATCGAGCATTTGAAAGTTATCAGAAATGGAGATCATTAATGATTTCGCATAAATTAAAGATGGCCACCCATCCTTCCCACCACTCAGGAGAACTGATGTGGTTATTCATTGCAAGTCTTCTAATACATGGATGCTGTATACCAAGTTTCATATAGAACACTGAAACGGTATCAAAGATATACATCATTGAAGATTTTGCATAAATTAAAGATGGCCACCAAGGTTTCCGCCCAATCAGAAACACCAGAACTGTCATTTATCGTAAGTCTATTGATGCATCGATGATGTATATCAAATTTTACATGAAGTACTTGAACGGTATCAGAGATAGAGATCATTAATGATTTTGCATAAATTAAAGATGGCCGCCCATCCTTCCCGCCACTCAGAGGAATTGATGTGGTTATACATTGAAGGTCTCTTGATACATCGATGCTGTATACCAAGTTTCGTATAGAACACTTGAATGGTATCAAAGATATATATCATTACAGATTTTGCATAAATTAAAGATGGCCGCCAAGGTTTCCACCGAATCAGGGAAACTGGTTTGGTCATTCCTTTGAAGTTTCTTGATGCATCGATGATCTATACTAAGTTTCACACTGAACAGTGAAATGGTACCTGAGGTACACAAGATTAATTGTTTCGCATAAATTAAATATGGCTGCCAAAGTTTCCAACCAATCAGGTCCAGATTCAATAGGGTTCTAGGTCATGAGCATATGGATGTGCAGTGCAAGTTTGGTGTGCCTAGGGTAAGTCTTTCTAAAGATATCTTGGTAACGAGAAAGCTGTGATGATTTCGCATAAATTAAAGATGGCCACCAAAGTTTCCAACCAATCAGGCCCAGATTCAATAGGGTTCTGGGGCACGAGCATATGGATGTGCAATGCAAGTTTGGTGTGCCTAGGGTAAGTCGTTCTAAAGATATCTTGGTAACGAGAAAGGTGTGACGGACAGACGGACAGACGTACATGACGACGACAATACCGTTCGGCCGAGGGGCAAAAACTAAACTTGTTTATACCATTCACAGGAAAATAAAAGGAATTGGTTTTCAAAAATAAATGGCATGGCATGCTGTTTATTTTTCGACAGCTGTGTCAACAAGCATACATACAGGAGACGCACTCTGTCCACATATGCTCTGCCACTCTACCGAAATGTAGACGTTTTCTCATGGCTGCAGCTGTTCAGCATTGAGATTCACGAGCGTCACCAGATCACTCAAACATCATGCAGTGACGTCATTTTCCTCTCCGCATGATACAACCCACATTCATTGGCCAAAAAGGAAACCTATTGAAGCGGACAGAGTTTCAAATTTCTCTGACAAGATATTCTCGCATTCATTGTATATGGCAATCCCATTATCATCAAATATAATATCCATGATGTTTTAGCAAACTTTGCTGCTGAAAAATGCACAGGGGAGAGTTTACAGAATCCATGGATCTTGAGGCTAATTACATCTTTAGTTTTTCAAGTCACGTTTCTTTCATACCTTTTTGAATCACACACATGCAAAGTAACAATTTTCTGTATCAAATGGATAACACATAGTATGTTAATTAGTACACATACAAAGCTACATGTAACTCTGTCCATAATGGTATTGTTCATATCTATCATGATAATTAAGTGGTGACTGTAAGTATTTCTGAACTTTCAGCTCATTTATTTACATCAGTGAACTACAGAGGTTAACATTTCTGTCATTGTTAACTTTGGAGTCTTTCATTATTCCCAATATTTTCTACTTTTCAGACTTTATTGAGAAGTCGAGCCATAGAGAACCAATGTTATGTGATAGCTGCTGCGCAAACAGGCAAACATAATGTTAAAAGAACATCATACGGTCATGCGATGGTATGAGACCTGTCTAATTTGACACCTTCATAAACAGACTAAACTTTGATTACTGACTATGACCATACCTGTACTGTTCCAAACTGTTGTTGTAATACAATCTGTAAACCAGAACTCTAAGTAGACACAGTAGTTTGGCCCAGGATTGGTTGGTTCTGACAAGTTTTGTATGTATTGTAATATGCGGAGTTGCGAACTACAGCATTGTGAGGGCAGTGTTCTGTCTCCAAAACATTCATTCTATATAATGATATGAGTGAATATTCCAGAATTTGTCCAGTGGACATGTAGTAGTTATCACACTTGTCCATTGATCCTTTAGTTGCTGCTCTTAAAGTCTTATTTGCCTTAGGTAATAAGAGAACCTCATCAGGCGAAGATATTGACTAAAGATTCATGTTCAGCTATCGAGAATAAAAAGTTGTTTAATTAACAGTGCATATTCAGAGAGAATAGAACTGGAGTTAGTTCCATTTTTCATTCCTTATGGTAAAAAGTTCTTGTTGTGTTTTGCTGTAGGTGGTGGACCCCTGGGGCTGTGTGGTTAGTGAGTGTCACGAGGGCACGGATGTCTGTCTGGCCGAGATTGACCTTGATTACCTGGCCAAGGTCCGTACAGAGATGCCAGTACAGCACCACAGACGACCTGACCTCTATGGTCATATACAGACCTTCCATAAAGGTAACCATGTCCCAGATGTTGGTTATGATTGGCAGTATGACAGTCTTTTAGAATATACTTTATACCTGTTACTGGGTTATAAGTGAGCATAGCTGTTAATGAGTAAAAAGTGAGCATACCTGTTATTGGGTTATAAGCAAGCATACCTGTTACTGGGTTTATACGCAAGGCATATATGTTACTGGGTTATAACCATGCATACATGTTACTGGGTTACAAGCAAGCATACCTGTTACTGGGTTATAATGCAGGAGTCAAGTGAAACCCCCACCTCGGGGTTTAGTGGGGACTTAGCAAATGAGAGTTGTTCAAATGCTTCAATGCCCTACCCCCTGGGGCAAAACATTGAAGTGAATCCCCACCTAAACCTCAACCAAATACAATTTATGTCCCATCCCTAGGTAGAAGAAGTCTTAACTGAATCCCAAGATAAACAGGACTGAAAATGTGTGAAAACCCCACTCCCTGGGGCGTAAACATGTTGTGAATCCCCAGGTAATCCACCACTAAACCGGACCCTTGCCCGAGGTTGGGGGGTGGGGATTTCGTTTGACTCCAGCATAAGTAAGCATACCTGCTACTGGGTATAAGTAAGCATACATTTTTCTGGGTTATAAGCATGCATACCTGTGGGTCATAAGCTAGCATACCTGTAATACTGGGTCATTAGCAAGCATACCTTTACTGGGTTGTAAGCGAACATACCTGTTACTGGGTTATCAAGCATACCTATTACTGGGTTATAATTAAGCATACCTGTTCCTGGGTTATGAGCAAGCATACCTGTTACTACCATATATCAACTAATTTGAATTCATTGGGGAACACTGATGAATACTGTAGAACATATAATCATATTCAGATTAACAATATCTTCAGTCCAACATAACCATGTTTACTGTGGATGGTTGTTTATTTACAGGTCATATAGATGATGAAGAGAAGTATCAGTTTGGACCAATCAGAATACGATCTACTCAGGTCTTTTACAGATCGGCTCTGTCTTTTGGCTTCGTTAACATCAAACCTGTTGTACCTGGTCATATCCTTTTAGTGGCTTCGACAGCAAGCAATGTAGCTGTCTCCCAAGAACAGAAAGGTTGCAATAAAGCATAATAAGGCAGCCATGTTGGTACGTCTTTTGTTTGGCCCTTGCTATTCAGGATAAATGAGGGTCAAGCAAAAGATTACCCCAACAGGTCTGCTCTATGACATCTAATACAGCTTTGATGAAGCATTATTCTGAATGGCAGACAAAATCGGAGGTGGTAGCTCCAGGTTTTGACAAGGGAGACAACAGATTTGAAACAATTTGCTTAAAATGGGGTTGACTAATTCCAACCAAAGACTCGTATAAGGACTGTTTTGTGATTATGATGATTGATATTGAAATTCTCATTACAGAAACTCTGCTATTGGCTGTATTGTCTTCTAATCCAATAAAAATTCTAGATTCCTTTTGGAAAATTTGAATTGACCAATCAGGTGTTTTAAAACTGACATTCTGTACATATTCTGTACGTGACTTTCTGTACGTGAGATTCTGTATGCTACATGTACATTCTGCATGCAACATTCTTTTTGTGACATTCTGTATGAGAATTCTGTACATGACATTCTTACTTGACATTCTGCATGTGACATACTGTACGTGACATACTGTACTTGACATTCTGCATGTTGACTTTCTGTATATAACATTCTATATGTGACATTCTGTATGTGATATTCTGTATGTGACATTCTGAACATGACATTCTGTATGTGACATTCTGTACTTGACATTCTGAACATGACATTCTGTATGTAGCATTTTGTATGTGACATTCTCAGGCCTTATTTTTTCAAAATCTGGCGTGAACGATTTACCGTTCGCGTGATTTTTAACGTACGTAACCGATCGTTCGGTTACGCACCAACTTCGTTGCGTAACCGATCGGTTAGCCTACGTGAAAGGTTACGTAAATTTTCGAAACAATTTGGAGCCACGTGTGGAAAAATCAAACCAGACACGGCTTACTCCAACTAAAGCGTATTATTTCATTAATTATTTCACGTGAGTTCAGTGTTTATTACTAAAAAATATGCTTAGTTATGTCTACAAATGTAACACAGAGCGTCATTCATTCAGAAAAGTTTGTTGAAACGCGTAAAACGCACCTTGTTTACAGTTTCTGCAACGAAATCCCGGAAGCCCCTCCCCACGTTAAAGATATCAAATTGAAGGGCAACAACTCTGCTTTCATTTCAACACAACCTTATTTCATGTCTCGTAGTAAAAATGCGTCGATTTTATTGGGTGAAAATGGTCATGTGTTTCGAATCCTTCTCATTCAACCCCAATAAACCCGCGAAAATGCTGATCACCTGACGTAGCCCGACTTCCTGATTGGTCAAAATGCTCCAACTGCTCATTAACATAAAATATAATTGAGTTACGAATTCGACGGAATGAAAATGTCGTTTGGTTTCGCTGAGTGAAGCAACACGTCGCGTAAACAAAAGGATTTTTACCGATTCACTTGGAATGTTTAATAAATATTCAATATTCGTTATGCTACGAGTAACCAGGATACCGTGACATCTATAAGAACTTAGACGAGTTATTTAGTCGAGACGAAGCAAAACAGACCGTCCATCGGCATCGGTAGTATTCTGAACGTGATAAAATTCCTTACGTGAGTTTTACGGTACACGATTTTTGCCGAAATGCGATTCCTAAATATTTCTGAAGCTGTAAAATGCCAAATATGTTCTGAATGTATGTTCAGGGTTTCAAAATGATTTATTGTGCATCAAATAACATGATCCATTATTTCAATTTATTCGTCAATTCCAACGACCAGACAGTCGCCACTTCTCGGCAAATAGTTTTCAGTGCTGACCTATTTCCATCTGGGCATGCGTAATTGTCTGGCCAGTGAAAACGAAACCACTCCGACACAAACAATTTAACTAGGACATAAGCAATTCATGATTTATCAAACAACCACGGCCATGTAAATTAGCCTGCCAGTCGACAAAAGGAGAAAGAGAAAGTGGACGGTATACGCGGAAAAATCGCTGTCGCCACTTTTTATTTTATTTTCACTTTGTGCAGACAGACAATGCCGACTTGTGACTTGCTGGCAGATAAAATTCGCCCCACGTGAACGGTGACCGTTCGCGTAAAATATGATTTGCGTAACCTTCACGTAACCTGAACGAGCGTTCGCGTAAAAAAATAAGGCCTGCATTCTGTACATGACATTCTGTATGTGACATTCCATACATGACATTCAGTATCTGGGTGACATTCTGTATGTGATATATTATGTACATGACATTCTGCACTCGAAACTATGTACGTGACAATCTGTATGTGACATTCTATATGTGACATTCTGTATGTGCCATTCTGTATGTGACAATCTGCCAAAAGTCACAGGATTGCATATACAGAAATGAATAACGTACTACTAATATATCTTTGTTCATTTGAACCACCATTTTATGATAAATAACTTGACTCTCAGAAAATGTTTTGGTTGCATCTTTACGCCCAGCCAAGAGGTTTGCTGACCTGACCCAGCCTGAACTGGCTGACCTATTCAGCTGTGTACATAAGATCTCCCAGGTGGTGGAGAAGGAATGGGGAGCTAACTCTGTCACCATCGCTGTCCAGGACGGAGAGGAAGCTGGTCAAACCATAGAGGTGAGAGGTATTATGGGATAGGTGGTTGTTTCTCCATATTAGGATCATGACAACATACACTAGACATGTCTGATAACATAGCTGTGGCTACGACGATATTCAAATATATGAAAAGAAAGACCCTATTGGGGTTGGGATGCCCACAATCAGTGACTATGCCAGGTTACTGGGAATTACTCCGAAATTTCCAGAAATTGGTCTATGCCCGCTCTCCAATTAAAATCTTTGTCAGGAATTGGTCATCAGTTTGGTAGCTGATAGTTGGGGTACTGATTATTAGACACCTTGCCAGAAATGGGCCATCAAACTTTCACAGAAGTACATGATTGTATACATCAAAGAATTTGTATGCATCAGTACGATTCTTTCAGAAGTTGATCATGTTTTCAGAGAATTGGTTATGAGGTTTCTCTAGATTGATGTCACTTCATCATGTTCTACAATGAACTGGTCATCCAGTATTAATTTTTTTTTTCTTTGGAGGGAGATGGTAC
Source organism: Hanleya hanleyi (assembly GCA_036873755.1). Classification (NCBI taxonomy): domain Eukaryota; kingdom Metazoa; phylum Mollusca; class Polyplacophora; order Lepidopleurida; family Hanleyidae; genus Hanleya; species Hanleya hanleyi. The sequence goes on from JAVTVY010013342.1 coordinate 42,325, forward strand.
GATAAGAGGCATTTTGTCCTATACGTGGTGCGGTTGAAATCAAAAAAATAAATGTCCCAAAAATAATTGTGTTGTAATGTAGCGACAAGAGAAAGTATATATATATAATATGTGACAGCTCGATTGCGTTATAATTACAGTTATGCTATGGAATTGAAATCCGCAGCATATATGCTATTTCGTGATAAAAGGGTCTACATCGAGTCATTACACACAAATTTTAACAAGAAGCATCCTTTCACCATAATGCCATTTAACCTGGTGATGTGCGGTGGCATAACTCCACTGCTGGAAAATCTTTTGGTCTAAGGTGTCCTTCATGTCTAAATGTGTGTTTAATGACTCGATTTAGACCCTTTTGTCCATGAAATACCACAAGCTGCTGATTTTAATTCCATGTCATAACTATGATTATAATGCAATTGAGCTAGAACTGTCACATATTATGCACATATATTTATGCCCCCCCATGGTCCCCTCTAATTAGAGGGGGGCATATAGCGATCACTTTGTCCGTCTGTCCGCCCGTCGTGCCGTCCGTCCGTCTGTGGAATTTCTTGTCCACGCAATATATCGGTTAATATTTGATGGACAGGATTGAAACTTGCATGAAATATGGCCAGTTTTTCCGAGTTTTGGTCATATTTTCAAGAGTTATGGCCCTTCGTTCCTGAAATCTCCGTGAATGCGACTTGCATGATATGTGGTCAGTTTCCCATAGTTGTGAAGCGTAAAGTTTCTCCGCGTTTTCCTTATATTTTCAAGAGTTATGGCCTTTTGTTCCTGAAATTCCGTTAATTGGGAACTTGTCCAGGTTAGATCTTGGTCAATATTGTATGGACAATTATGAAATTTGCATGATATGTGGTCAGTGCCCCATAGTTGTGCAGCGTGAAGTTTCTCTACGTTTCGGTTAGTTTTTCAAGAGTTATGGCCCTTTGTTCTTCAAATCTTAGTGAATGGGATATATTTGTCCAGGCTGGATCTCGGTCCATATTGTATGGACAAGCATGAAATTTGCATGATATGAGGTCAGTGGCTTGTAGTTGTGCAAAGTGAAGAGCTTTGTCCGTATTTCTGTCCAGGTTTCTTGTCTGTGCAATATCTCGGTTAATATTGTATGGACAAGCATGACATTTGCATCATATGTGATCAGTGCCGTGTAGTTGTGCAACCTAAAGTGCCTTGTAGTTGTGCAACGTAAAGTTTTTTCTGTGTTTCGGTTATATTTTCAGTTATGGCACTTTGTTCTTGAAATCTTTGTGATTTGGGACTTGTCCAGGATGGATCTCGGTTAATATTGTATGGACAAGTATGAAATTTGCATATATAGCATTAAACCAAGGAATGTAGGTCTGATAACCAGGTCACATTTTCGGATTTGGCGAAAGCCCGGTGACCATCTTGCATCAAAACATTGTATTATCACTTATTGGTTGATCGACTTGATACTTGGAATATGTATTATGCGAGGCATGGCGAAAACAAGTGACTGAAACAGAATTTTTATAATTATCGAAATTAGGCCTTCACTGACAAATACAGAACAGAACAATGGCGGGGCAGTATTGGATTGAAGCAGAATGGGGGGCATACAATTAAACAATCTCTGATTGCTTCTTTCCTACATTTCTCAAGTTGTTACATTAAAATACATTTATTTTTAGGACATTTAATTTTTTCGATTTCAACCGCACCACATATAGGCCAAATGAATCCTTATTGTTCCATCTCCTTTATGGAAATCCAAACATATGATCGCAGTCTAGTTCTGCTAGAATCCAAATCTATCATTTCTATAAGATTGATAATACTTTACAGGAATCTGTTGAATTCCTGCAAGTTATTTTGTGGGAGTGTTGACAGGAATCCGATTCCTGTGGAAAAGTAAGCCTGTGACATCACATTTCATAGAATCGGTCATCAGCTTCCAAAGCATTGGTCATTGTGTTGCAAAAGGATTTGCCACTTATTTCATTTTTTGGTACCGTACATAATCATGAAAAATCTATTCATATATACTTCTTCGTTGCACTGTTTACTTCATGACGTATGTAAAGTTATTTTAATATCCTCCGTTGCAGAGTCACTTATTCAGAAGTACGCTACACATTTTTAACTACCCTGTCTCACTCTGTCCAAAGAGGACAAAGGCTAAGACAATAACCAATCACGTTTAGCAGGACATGTGTATCAGGAGTCTGGTTTTGCGCGCACTGGCTAACTGTCTAGTAACGGGGAGATTAGTGTCTGCGACAAGAAGTCAACGCATGCAATCAAACTTCTGTGGGGTTAAATATACCAGCAAAGGCACGAAGCTTGTTATCCACTGTTTGCAGGGTAAACTTCAAAGTGGTCGTGATAAGACTTGTTCTGTATTCTCTATTTCAGCATGTCCATGTTCATATACTTCCCAGAAAGCCTGGAGATTTTGCATTCAATGATAATGTCTATCTTGAGGTATGTAAACTTTAATACTGATGGAAGAGTCCATGTTTCTGAGGTGAAAATGAGCCAAAAATGTGAAGTAAAATGATGAGAAATTGACAGTACCGTATATATATATATATATATTTATCAGGTTAGACATGTTAGAGCGATCCCACTCTCTAAAATGGTCTTAAACAATGTCGTTTTTCCTCAATAACTTTTGATTCCTTCTTAACCGATGCTTCAAAACTTCAGGCGCATTAGTTTACCTAATCTTCCATGTTCTAAAATGAATTTGCCATTTGAAGATACAGTCAATGTTGTTTTAACAATGTGACAGACATTTGGCATATTGTTATGCAAATTAGATAGATGACAAGTTATTTTTACCCCTCAGCCCATAGGGCTGCGGGGTCTTGTCGTTGCCATGTACGTATGTCCGTCCGTCCGTCCGTCCTGTCGTCTGTCCGTCCATCAACTTGTTCTTGTCCGCTGAATATCTGCAGATCTATGAAGTCAGGCTTGACCAAACTTTGGTGAGAGCTTCTTGAATGTTGACTGATGAAATGATTCGATTTTCAGATGGCTTTTATTATTTATTGATGGCTCAGCTTTTGCACTGTTAACTATGCCCATCAACATGTTCTTGCCCGCTGAGTATCTGCAGATCTATCAAGTCGGGCCTGACCAAACCTTGGTGAGAGCTTCCTGAATGTTCACTGATGAAATGATGAGATTTTCAGATGGCTATGATGATTTTATGATTTTTTTTTATTATTTATTGATGGCTCAGCTTTTGCACTGTTAACTATGCCCATCAACATATTCTTGCCTGCTGAATATCTGCAGATCTATCAAGTCGGACCTGACCAAACTTTGGTGAGAGCTTCCTGAATGTTCACTGATGAAATGATGAGATTTTCAGATGGCTATGATGATTTCAAGATTTTTTATTATTATTTATTGATGGCTTATCTTTTGCACTGTTATCTACGCCCATAGGGAACCCTTTGTTGCATGTTTCATTGTGACATTTGAAGGTTCCCTGATACAAGAAAGCCTGGTCCATTCAAGATTCAATTTATTTCCATTTATTCCCTTTTTATTTCTCATTTATCTGGGAGCTTACATGCTACACTTGTTCAACCTATGCACTACCCTCGGGAGGATTTCCCCACCCTTGGGGCACTAAATGTTATTGGATTTTTTCCTATCCACAGCTTCTCAGCTTTATGTAATATGTAGGAGATACAGTGTACATTGTTTTTTCACACACACATGCAGAATCACCTAAAATTCATTCCTATATAACAGGTTGGGGACATTATTTTATTTCAGAAGTACAAGAGGAAATAACCAGCGCGGGGTTCTCGCAGCATCGAACCCCTGTTAGGTTTGAATTTCGCGTCGCCTTAAATGAAGAACAACATTTTTTCCTCAATTTTGCTACATCGATTTATTGGAAAGCTTTTGCACAAACCATATTTTATTTCAGAAGTATAATATGAAACAATTCCCCTGCAGTATTGAATCCCTGTCAGTTCGAATTTCGCGTCGCCTTAAATGAAGGACACCATTTTTCTTCAATTTTGCTATTAAATCATTCTAATCCACATCATAGATTCATCCTAAAGCTTTTGCACAAAACATATTTTATTCAGACTATAATATGAAATAACTGGCAGGGAAATCCCTGCAGTATCGAACCCCTGTTAGTTTGAATTTCGCGTCGCCTTAAATGAAGGACAACATTTTTCTTCAATTTTGCTGTTAAATCATTGTATTCTACATCATATGATTTATCCTAAAACTTTTGCATGAACCATATTTGTGTCCACACATTTAACTGGTACAACATAATGCTTCAATTTTTGTCACCAAACATGTGACTGTACCTTGGAAATTATTTAAAATGAGTGATTAGCAGAGCCTATTTTAGCCTGACTGCAATTTTGAACCAGTTTGCATACCTGGAGCTTATGCCCCCCCACAAATAATGATAATGGTGGGCTTGTGTCAATCATTGTGATTCTATGCCATTAACTTATCACACTTGTGCAATGCATAAATTGCCACTGATAAAGCTACACTTTCTTGCATGCTGTAATCCCAGCACATCACTCACGTGAAAACGAAGTCTATTATATATATCACAGAAACCACACAAACTGTATCCGCAAGGCTCTTTCCAGGGATTTTTGTCCCCTGCCGCAACGCGGCCGGGGACTTTAAAATGGTTCTTGCTTCTATGTGTCCGTGCATGCACGGACATTTCCGTGCAAATACTTCGTAAGCAATAACTTCTAAATGCTTTGTCGGATTCCTCCGAAATTTGGCATCTGCATTCTTTGCGACAAGACGTCTCTTGGTATTACGTTTCAGCAAGATCCGCCTGTAGGTGGCGCCACTGGGGTCTTGCTTCTATGTGTCCGTGCATGCACGGACATGTCCGTGCAAATACTTCGTAAGCAATAACTTCTAAATGCTTTGTCGGATTCCTCCGAAATTTGGCATCTGCATTCTTTGCGACAAGACGTCTCTTGGTATTACGTTTCAGCAAGATCCGCCTGTAGGTGGCGCCACTGGGGTCTTGCTTCTATGTGTCCGTGCATGCACGGACATGTCCGTGCAAATACTTCGTAAGCAATAACTTCTAAATGCTTTGTCGGATTCCTCCGAAATTTGGCATCTGCATTCTTTGCGACAAGACGTCTCTTGGTATTACGTTTCAGCAAGATCCGCCTGTAGGTGGCGCCACTGGGTCTTGTTCCAATCTTTAGTGCATGTCCAAGGATGTTCGTGCAAATGCTTCATAAGCGATAACTCCTAAATGCTTTGTCGGATTCCTCCGAAATTTGGCATCTGCATTCTTTGCGACATGACGTCTGTTGGTATTACGCTTCAGCAAGGTCCGCCTGTAGGTGGCGCCACTGGGTCTTGTTCCAATATTTAGTGCATGTCCGTGCAAATACTGCGTAAGCGATAACTCCTAAATGCTTTGTCGGATTCCTCCGAAATTTGGCATCTGTATTCTTTGCGACAAGACAGCAAGATCCGCCTGTAGGTGGCGCCACTGGGTCTTGTTCCAATCTTTAATGCATGTCCGTTCGTGTTTGTTCAAATCCTTCGCGAGCGATAACTTTCGAACAATTTGTCGGATTTCTTCGAAATTTGGTAAATGCATTCCCTGCGACAAAACACCGTTGGTGATGCGCTTCAGCAAAATCCACCCGGAGGTGGCGCCACTAGAGTTCATTCCATTATTCCATGCTGCAAGTGATAATAGAAACACTTGGTCGAATTTCTTTGAAATATCCTACATGTGTACCTTTCTGGGTAACATGAGAAACGTTGCGGCTCATCGGATTCTTCTCAAATTTGGCATGCATTTACCATGCTAGGAGCTGTTGCTTGGGATTGCCTTTCGCTCACTTGCACTCACAGGTGGCGCCACCTGGTGGCAACATCACAAATTCGTTTCCGGGTAATAATTTGAGAACTGACCATCGGATTCTTCTCAAATTTTGTATGAATATACCGTGACCTAAGATGTCGCTTGATAATGCATTTCACTGACTTGCGCCTAGAGGTGGCGTCACCTGGTGTCAAAATCTAAATTTGGTTTCTGGGCAATAACTTGAGGACCCTCATCGAATTCTTCTCAAATTTGGTATGCAGATGTCCCCACGATACCATGTTCCTTGGGATTGTATTTTTCGAGCTTCTGCCTACAGGTGGCGTCTCCTGGTGGAAAAATTTGTTTCCGGGCAATAATTTGGCAACTGCTCATCAGACTATTCTCAAATTTTGTATTCATATGTGACCCGCCCCAAATAACATGAACACCGGTGGGCATCTAGTACCGGCAATAACTTGAGGACCCCTCTTCTTTACTTACTACCGTTTGAGAGCGGGGACGAACAATTGAGAGCGGGGACGAACTGAACGTGAACTGACACTGAATTTGGAGGTAGACAACCACTATAGATTACTAAATGATATACTAAATGATCAGACAATATGGGTGTAGAAACAGATGTGCATCGAAAACGAATTGGAGCCTTTAATTTATCAATAAGACAAAGACGAAAAAGGAAGGCCAAAATATCAAGTGGTGTCCAGTTTTCACCTTCGGCCAGCATGATTTTACCTGTGCTGATTATACATGTATTCATCGCCGTGCAGACACAGGTAAATTCGGGTGAACAAACGGATTTGACCCTCGCCGGACCGCTCGGCGTACCAAGCTCAACAATAGCCGTATTCAATTCATCGGACTTACGACTGACAGTACAAAGAACATGTATGTATGATACTGTGGCCAATTTACAGCCTATTCTGCCAAGGGTGATAGCAAGTCTAACAAATCAAGCTATGCATGCATACTCGGGAAATATAAACATCAATATATGTTTGTCCTGTGATTCCAGAATATTTCGTGGAGAGAAATACTTGACATGTTCAGTTTGTAAACAAGATGTCCACTCCACCTGTGCCGGGATTTCAGTAAACATGTTTTCTCTTTATCAATCAAGTACAGCTTGTGATTTCACCTGTTGTACATGTGTTTTACAGAGTTTTCCGGAAATCGATATTTTCCAATCAGAGTCCAGTGAATTAACTGATGATCAATCAAATGCGGAACGATCTCAAGTGAGAGGTGATCAATATCAATTTTTCAACCAAAGTTCCAAAGGAATTAAGATTGCAAGTTGGAATGTTGAACATTTGACAAATAAAGTTGATCAGATTAAAATTCTGATGTCAACTGTCCCTCGACCAGTGGATATAATCGGACTCTCGGAAACGTTTCTGAATGAAAACTGGAAGAGTGAAGATTTGGAAATCTCTGGATACCATCGCCCGCTTGTACGAAAGGATCGCGAAGGTAGACAAGGGGGTGGTCTTTTAATATATGTAAACGACTCTCTTCCTTTTAGGAGACGATTAGACCTTGAACCGAAACATGGAATGATAGAAACTATATGGCTAGAGCTTTTACCAACCAAATCAGCGCCAGTTTTAGTGGGCTATATTTATCGTCCTCCGAGTGCTAAAGTGGAAGATGACTCAATATTCCTAAGTAATGTGGAAGATGCGTCAGCTGAGGGAAAATTAATGTATGTTTTAGGTGATATAAATATTGACCCTGTGCATGAAGCAGATCATAAAGTACTACAGGCGTTAGACGATATGAACTTCCACCAGTTGGTCAAGGAAATCACAAGACCGAAATCAAAAGCTCTATTGGACCATATATATACAAATGAATTGTCTCATATTATGTCAGTAGATGTTCCGAAAAACTCACTCTCAGATCATTACCCTGTGTCCGTGGTGCACAAACACAGTGGTTCGTTTGCTAAATTAAACACACATAAATCAATTAAGTATAGAAATATGAAATCTTTCAGTGCTGACAATTTTGCAAAAGATTTGAGTGAGGTTCCATGGAACATTCTTGATATGTTTGATGAGCCAAATGAAAGGTTGGACATTTGGCAATATATGTTCACTGAAGTTGTGGACAGACATGCTCCGAATGTAGAGCGACGAGTTAAAAAATTGAAACAACCAGAATGGTTTTCAGATGAATTGTATAGTTTAATGCAAAACCGTGATGAACTACATGAGAACAAAGTAAAAGAAGGGACTAGGGAGTCCACTAAGCTTTATAACCAGGCAAAAAACAAAGTAAATCACGCAATAAGGACAGCGAAGCGTGAATATTATATGAATCAGTTGAAAAATGAGAACTGTTCATCTAAAATTTTATGGCAACACATTCGAAACACCGATAGGACGAAACGAAGTGTCAGTCCGTCTATTATTGTCACCAAGGATAGCAAAATAATTGATCCGTTAGAAATGGCAAAGAAGTTTAACTGTCACTTCACTTCTGTCCATCGTAAATTTCTACCGAATGAAAACCTCGAAAATCCAGACTTTCGGAAACTTAGTGAATTTGTAAACTCACGAAAGAATAAAAATTGCCAGTTTAGCATACCTGATATTGAAGAATCTTTCGTCAGAAAACAGTTACTTAACATCCCGAATTCTAAATCTACAGGACTGGATGGAATCAGCGTGAAAATGCTCAAGGCGGGTATAAATGTAATTACCCCCCATATTACAGCTATTTGTAATATTAGTCTACAATGCGGTGTTTTTCCTAGTGATTGGAAAAAGGCTAGAGTACTTCCGCTCTTTAAGTCGGGTTCTACATCAGATCCAGATAATTATAGACCAATATCAATACTACCCATCCTGTCTAAAATAATTGAACGACATGTGTATGATCATTTATATGATTATTTGACACAAAATCGACTTTTGCTCGATAACCAGTCAGGTTTTAGAAAATATCATTCTACCCAGTCAGTTCTTGTCAAAATGACCGATTTCTTTTTAGATAATATTGATAAAGGCAACCTATGTGGGGCCATCATGATTGACCTAAAAAAGGCATTTGATCTTGTTGATCATCAAATCCTGCTAAAAAAGCTTGAGATCTATGGCATTTGCAAGAACTTGATTTGGTTTAAATCCTATTTGCAAAACAGAAAGCAGTGCGTGTCATACGAAGGATTTTTATCTTCTGTTAGAGCACTAGAGACAGGAGTCCCTCAGGGATCCATTTTAGGCCCCTTACTTTTTATTGTTCACATGAACGATCTCATTCTTGAGATTAAAGATACAGAATTTGAAA
>JAVTVY010013343.1:0-57655 GCA_036873755.1 Hanleya hanleyi
GAACTAGCCGAAACTAAGAGCCGAAACTACTAAATTCATTCTTTCAATGTCGATGTGCTTCACCCAAACATTAAGTTAACAATACAATTCCTTCTATCTCTTATTATGAAACTATTATCGGTACATGATGTAGGCCTACAGATAAACAATGTTTTCATGCTGATATTTATATAATATACAGGCCCATATATTCTAGTACCTTGCTTTAAAAATTTCGACATTCTTACAAAGTTTAATGACTTAAATGATAAACTGTGCTCTCCTGAAAGCAAAAAACAAAAACTATCATGATATAGAATTTTAGCTTTTTTGTTTAATTGTTAGAATTATCATTCGTGTATGCTGAATTGGCTCCAGTCACCCCCACTCAGATGTGCCTCGTCGTCGGCCAGGGGACTGGAATGGGCATAGTCTTCCACTCACCCTGGCGATATGGCTCATTGAGTAATAATATATTGGCTATATGGAATTGTTTGGGGTTTTTTTTTGTATGTTAGCTTCCCCAAACATCAAGTCGCATGTCCGCTCCATTTAAATTTTGCCAATGAAATTGTCAGACAGGAGACCTGTCAATTTCCCTTGATCACTCCACATGCTCGCGCAAGACTGTGGGAGACCAAATCAAAGTTATGTAAATTGGCTATTTTATTTCTCACTGCAATGGAGCATGTTTCTTTGTTTTAGTTAAAAAAAATCATATTACAAGCGTCCTTACATATTTCTAAAAAATAAAATTGGCGACAGTTTACAGGACAATGATATGATTTTAATTTTGTGATGGAGGCATTATGAGGCCCACCTAGGAATCGTTTTAATCGATCGCTTTCATCAAGTGTGTCTTCGTTTTATAACTGTGATTGCGCCGATTGTCGGAGCTAACGAGACCAATCGGATGTGACCATTTGGGAAATGCCCTATACACTCAAATATCACCAGATTAGGGTTAACCCATACTGTCGCATACAAGCGTTTTTTAACGAATATTTCATGATTGCGGTAGTGAAATGAATCTTTTGACGAAAAAATATCTCAATAATTCTGCAACAAACCCTGAGATAGTTAGAATTCTATACTATGCAAAACATTTCGTGAAAATTCACTTAGTTAATAAGTTAAGTAGATGTGTGGATTCTGGTAAAAGTTCTATTTTTATTTACATTTTCTCGCATGCAATGTTTGCACCTACTGACCAAAATATGCGTTCCAGATCTACACAAGCTCCAAGTATTGACTGTGTTTACATTTGAAATCATCATGTGCCTTTTTGCAGTGAAGGTGAACTACCCTTCACTAAATCCATGCTATATATATATATGTTCATGACAATGTTGAAGAAATTTTACGATATTTCCTCTGAAGGCGGCAGTTATTCTAGTATTAATAATCGAAAGCAATTTACTCAAACAACTATGATGAGTCCCCTATTCACAACAAATGTATCTCGTTATTTAAAGATGGCAATAAAATATAATATATTGCAATCATGTATAAGAAAACAAAATCAAGAATTAAATAGAATAATTTCACACATTGAAACACATATATGTTAGAAAGGGTGAGAATAAACAAACCTATTTGATAAAAATACTTTACCGTGAAATTTCTCTAAGCCTACATGCGAAGACATTTTTAGATTGAATGAAGCGATAATAATTTGAGCTTGCCTGCGTCTATAGGTTGTTGAATTTTAGCACGTGACTCGTTATTGCGCAAACTTGCCAGAAAAAAATATTCCCACGATAGGATAGCCTCTACGAGACCTTGAACTTCCTGTCAATGCTTTGAACTATGCAGATTAGGTTGAAAAGCCGTTGAGATTGACAGGCAACTCCTGGTGCCTGAAATAGACATAATCAAACACCTGCTCTCAACACAAAATGTTACATTACAAATTAACAATAACTTCAATTGTAGAATGCAATACAATTACATATATCTGGACATACTTATAAAATAAATATTAGAAAAAATGCTTCGCAAAAATAACTTACTCATGTATGTGGGTCCGTGTAACCTTGCACAATTCAATTTTCGTTTTTTTGTTTTTGCTTTCTCAAAATCAAAAATTGAAATTTGGCCGTCAATTTTCAATTTTCGTTTTTCGTTTTCGGTTTCTCAGAATCAACAATTGAAATTTGACATTCAATTTTCAATTTTCGTTTTTCGCTTTACTTCGCGCAGAAATGAAAATCAAATATTGAAACTTTCCTGGACTTCCGCTTTTCGTTTTTTGAATTTAACTTTGACGCATCAATGTTAACTGTGCACGCGCAAGGCTTATGATGTCACTTTCGGTCCGCGGAGTAGTATGGGAAGCGCAAATCAGATTGTTTAGGGAGGTGTGGAGCACAATATGGAAGGCAGTAGGGGGAAAGATATGGGAGTGTCACCACACGATAGATGCCTGCAGCCAGGCATTCGAGCTAGATTATAATGGGCCAACTGCGCATGTCCAGAAGTGAGTAGGCATTCATGCAGTATAGGTGTGAAGCATTATATGGAGAACACCAGGGTTGATACACATATGAGTTTCATTAAAGTAGAGTAAAATATTAAATACGTGGGTACCCTAATCATAATCCCAAAAGGAACTTCCCGCGTTGATGCGTTAAAGCTTTTGACACCCGCACTTAAAGCGTTGAATCGTTTTTGACGCCGAACGTTGACGGGCATGTGAACGCTCCAACGATCCAGGTACCAAAAATAGAGAATGAAGATTTGACCTGAAGCGTTGAAGCAGTCTGGCATCAAAGATGATGTTTGTGTGCTTCTTTGAAATGGTGGTTTACGAAACGCTGGCAATATACGGATCTCGCGGCTCATCACCGTGATGCTTACTCTTATTGGTATTAAATCTTTGTTTGTATCTTTATGAAAACTATATTTCAAATCAATAACAAATAGCGGTCGTGTGTATGAATGCTGTTCGCTTTTGTAGCAGTCTAAACGTCTATTTTCAGAAATGAAAAAATCTAAGACTGCGTCTTGATTGGCTCAGGCCTCAATGCCAATAACCAATGACAACTGCGGGATGCCACCTATCCAGACCCGTCTGGTGCATCTTCACAAGTCCAGGTAAATCGTGAATCCTCTCACAGGGTTTACACGGACATTTTGGTGATTCGAGTGAGTTTTGTGTCCTTGCCTCAATCTCGAACATTTCATCCCCTGAGGTTATTTTGAATTAGCATGTCCGTATCCCAAGCGCGCGGTTTTTGCTTTGACTCTCGATGACGATTTCAGCCTCACATTAAAGTTATGGCAGCGATGTCACATCTCAAACATTGCAACTAGTGGTTTGGCGTAATGAGCTTGCTGAGCCTGTTCAATAATTGGTTTGATTTAGAGGATACCCCTCGATCTTTTCTAGGCAATGCATAGATACCCTAACAAATCGTTCAATACAGTGGCTCCCGAGGATGGCCAGGTAGGCCACATGCCTCTCACGCTCCACACCTCTTATAGGACGGACACGATTTGGGTTTTCTATTCTACTCGTCATACCGGAAGTGACATCGTAACCCGTCCACGTGCGAACTTAACATTGATACGTCAAAGATAAAATCAAAAAACGAAAAACGGACAAGTCGAGGCAATTTTCAATATTTGATTTTCGTTTTTGCGTCAAGCAAAAGGAAAAACGAAAATTCAAAATTGACCGTCAAATAACGATTTTCATTTTTTGTTTTTTGTAATCCCAGAATCAAAAATTGAAAATTGACGGTCAAATTTCAATTTTTGATTTCGAGATTACAGAAACAAAAAACGAAAATTGAAAATTGACGGTCAAATTTCAATTTTTGATTTTGAGATTACAGAAACAAAAAACGAAAATTGGAAATTGACGGTCAAATTCCAATTTTTGATTTTGAGAAACCAAAAACGAAAAAAGAAAATTGAATTGTGCAAGGTTACAAGGACAGTATTTCCTCATATACTATATTCATGCAACTTGGTATAAACAATACAGGATGATAGTCGCAATATTTAGTTTTTTTAATTACCGGGTATAAAATGATTATGGCACAGACTTGATAGAAGTGTGAATGGGCGTACGGCGATAACCCAGAACAGCTTAGCCCTCCAGCCGAGAATTTCTTGGTTAATTATATCCATATCATCTAACGTTCATAAGGTCCCATGCAGAGTATGGGTCCTTGTAACGTTGCACAGTTCAATTTTCATTTTTCGTGTTTGGTTTCTCAAAATCAAAAATTGAAATTTGACCGTCAATTTTCAATTTTCGTTTTTTGTTTCTGTAATCTCGAAATCACAAATTGAAATTTGAACGCCAATTTCAATTTTCGTTTTTGTGTTCTGAAAATCAAAAACTGAAATTTGACCGTCAATTTTCAATTTTTGATTCTTGGATTACAAAAACAAAAAAACGAAAATTGATATTTGACAGTAATTTTTCAATTTTCGTTTTCATTTTGCTTCATGCAAAAATGAAAATCAAATATTGAAAGTTGCCACGACTTGTCGGTTTTTTGTTTTTTTATTTGAACTTTGACGTATCAATGTTAACTCCGCATGTGGACGGGTTATCATGTCACTTCCGGTACGACGAGTAGAATAGAAAACGCAAATCGTGTCATATAAGAGATGTGGAGCGTGAGAGGCATGTGGCTCACCAGGCCATCCTCGCGAGCCACTGTATTGATCGATTTGTTAGGATATCTAGACATTGCCTTGGTTAGTTGCACACGGTAGTTCTGGATAAAAAAGATCAATGGGGTATCGTCTAAATCAAACCAACTATTGAACAGGTTCAGCTACCTCATTACTTCAATCCACTAACCGGCCGGTTTGAGATGTGACATCGCTGGCATTACTTTGATGTCAGGCTGAAATCGACATCGCGAGTCAAGACAAAAACCGCCGATTTGGGATACTGACATGCTAATTCAAAATAACTTGGGGGGAAGAAATGTTCGAAATTGAGGCAACGACACAAGAGCTCACTCGAATCACCAAAAATGTCCAGGTAAACGTTGTGCGGGGATCCACGATTTACATGGACTTGTGAAGATGCACCAGACAGGTCTCCATATGTGGCATCCCGTTGTTCTCAAAGGTTATTGGCATTGAGGCCTGAGTCAATTGGAACGCACTCTTAGATTTTCTCATTTCTAAAAATAGATGTTTAGAGCGCTACAAAAGCGAACAACATTCATGCAGACAACCGCTATTTGCTATTGATTTGAAATATAGTATTTATAAAGATACCAACAAAGATGTAATATCAATAAGAGTGAGCATTGCAGTGATGGACCGCGAAATGCGTATATGGCAAGCGGCCGTAAACCACCATTTCCAAGGGCGTCGCTACCGATGGTGCGTGTGGTGCGAACGCACCCCCATTTTTGCCCGTAGATTGGAAATACAAAAATTATGTAAGATATCAACCCCAGTTTAGCATTAAAATACGCTGAAATGCAGGAATCGAGCGTAAAAATTCAAAATTTTCCCGTGAGGGCATGCCCCCGGACCCCCTAGAAATACTTGGCGTGCATTCGTCGGATGATGAAACTAGCAAAAAAAAAATTATTTTGGGGGATCAGCGAACCCTGGGATTCCACGTAGAAATAGTGTCTTAAATTGGTATACATATGAAATAAACGAATGTGAGGCGAATATCTAGAAAATCAGAACTTCTGAGCTATTTCACCAGGGCGTTGAAGCGTTAAGCTTGCCGTTGGCGGGCGTTGCTATAATGTCACACCTCATACGACGCATTCGGACCAACGATTGTCCCTCTCTACACCAACCCGGATTTTTCGATAAAGTCCGTATTCCGTTTTTTTTCAGGAAAATTTTTACATGCACCCACCCATGACTGGATGTCCCTTCACATAGACTTCACATTGATACCTCATACAACTCCATTGGAATATTAGTGGCTCCCCTAGCTCCAAAACGTCTAGTGGGACCCATGGACCCATACAGGGCCCAGTTTTCGACACTAGGTCACCACATCCCGACAAAATGGCCATTTTTCGACACAGGATGTGCCGCCATCTTGGATATGTCCGATAATGCACCAGGTCAAAATAGTCGCTTCTGATTGGCTGAGAGCTCTTTGACGGATTTGAAATACGTGCTTCTGATTGGACGAGAGCTCCGCATTGCGTCTGCGCATGCGCAGAATGATACTCCTATCGCACACCCAACCCATCAGATAGCGCTATAGATCTTGCACGCTGTATACGTTCGTATTTTGCTATCAGCATACGATATTTATCGCCAAATTTGATAAACTTTGAGTGTAGGCTCTTGGTGGAATAGCCCTGTTTTATAAGTTTCTGCAACAATTTTTTGTGACTTTGGTTGAAATCATCACATTTAACACAGGATCTAGCAAATGCTACTAAGCGAGATATCTATATGCCATATGCAGGTCCCACTGGAATATTACTATCCAAAAAGGGATAGTTTGCGATGTCGAAATTGTAATCATCTCTTTTGTCATGAATTCTACGAGAGAGAATGCCCACTTCATTTTTATAAAGATAGAGACTGATCTAAATAAGATGTGCCTGTAGGGCTATCTGTAGTTTCCTTCAAATCCAGTGAAGGTGTATATATATCCTTCACTGCGTCATTTATACAGCGAGTATATGTTTGGTATGTCGTTATGATTGGTTGGAAGACAATTGTTAAATAAATCTTCCAGAGTAAATGCATTTTGGGAGTTAAATAAATGTTGGAAGATAAATGTTGGAAGATATTCATTTCAACTAAACAAGGTTATCTTATGAAGAGAGGCATCGCCTGCTCTAGAATTACTCAGTGTGCATACGTCCCCGTGTTAGGCCCCATGCAAGCGGAGATGTACAGCCTATTAATAGACACAAAGGCTTGATTCAATTATTACTTTGGGGAACATATGGGGGTTACGCGTTCACGAATGATAACACAACAAAGCAGTGTATAAAACATTCCAATTAGCAAACAATGTAATGTTGTACGAATAATCTGGTTTTTTTTATTGATAGACATTTTTGAAGTTGGGGAATAGTAACCAAACGAACTGTTGCCAACGTAAATAAACGAACTGTTACCAACTGGGCCTTCCGCACGGTATGGCAGCCCGTTCCTACACTCGTGAAACGGGCATAACATGCCGCTCTTCTCGTCACGCTAACATGCCTGTTCGCAGTGTGCCCCAAAGTGGATAAGCTCCGTCAATATGGGGACTCTAAATTTACGAACACAACACCAACTGCGAGGCTATCATAGGCTTACTATGGATTCGATATTCAGGATAAGAGTGTCCTGGCTGGACCGCACCAAGAGCAAGTTGTTGAAACAATCCGGCTTATTGTCATAACTGCCCTTCCCCAAGCAACATTAACAGAATACGAGCGTAACGTGGAAGATATATTACGTTACAATAACCTTCTTCATTAAAACGATTGACGGTGACGGTAATGCCCTTCAATTGAATGGCCAAGGGGTGTTTTCTGGGCTCATGCGAACCCCCCTTTCGTAAATTTCATATATTTCCCACGTGTTACCTTTGCCTGTAAATACGGACTGCCTGATTATACATAATTTATGCAGAATTAACTATTTTTCATTTGTCTATTTTATTCTACAAGTTAACTCTCTGTGGAACAAAATACACATACCTGCATTATATATGATGGTTACTGTGAAAGGACGCTTAATAAATGCTTTACATTTTCAAATAATGAGAGATATGAAAATCATTTATTAAGAATATCTTTATTCTGTTAAGTATAAGACAGTTGAGTTGTTAGAAAGAATGCTCTGATTAGATGCCGAACATTCTGACTGGCAGCTCGGTCAAACAGAGGATGACAGATGAGACAAAACATTCAGTGAATGTGACAAGATTTTATACTGCACTCACATTAGAAATTACATGTTCCATCGCCAGCTGAATTTAAATAAAGGCATATCCCATATAGTTTCAATCACAACGACCATCCAGCAAATCGGTACAAGTACAGTTACTCCGCATGTTTTCTACAGTGGTTAAATGTGCGACTTGTTTCTACATTTACAGACGCGAAAAAAAAAAGAATCGGGAAAAATTGTTTTTTAAATAAGTCGACATGAGTTTTAGGGAGAATCACATTGTCATATTTGCTTTTCAGCGAAATTCTTTCATCCAATAATTAATCAGTTAATGAGTGAACTTGTTTTATTTTAAAATGACGCGGGTCAAACAAACGATCGCTGAAGGACTAATAAAGGCAGACTTACTATATCTGTAATTAACTAAATTAACTGATAATTATAATGTTCAACAGACTCTTGAAAATTTATCGGAAGGGGGGGGGGGGGGGGGGATTGGTGCATTTGGAGGATGAGGGCAGTAAGAAGTATACTGGGGCCCGCTTCTTAGTCTCACTCCTGCAAATTACTTCTGTCGCGCCAGTATACTGTGGATGAGATACATATGCACTATTTTTCGATTTATAGGTCGAATAATTTTAATGGCAATATGTAAAGGCCTAGTGGACATACAATTTTTTCAATAAAAGATATAGATTTTCTCAAAGTTTATGATTTATTTAATCCGTCTCTGAAGTCCTAGATGAAGTAATAACTGTCAGTCTTTATAGTTGAAGAGTAGTTATGTCGGACTATATTTTTTATATATAAGATAATAAAAACATTGACACACCCTTATTTGATGAAATAACAATTTCTTCAGTGTTCATTCAAGATGACGTTTCTTTGGAGATATTTCGTACATTTTAATAGCTCGAATTCGAACATGAACACCATTATCGTTTTTTTGTTTTTTTTTTGGTATCGACGTTCTGAAATAAATATACGTAGATGCAGTGGTATTGCGTAATCTTGCAGAATATTGCAAAATATTACAAGACGCAATCCTGTCATGCTGGAAATCAACGACTAATAACCATGATATTCCTGATATTCTATTTGGATATATCCGTCATAGTTAAGCAAACAAAACAAAACAATTGCCCTGAAGCGTTTAGTCAGCTTCGTCTCCATTTTCGAGAGTAGTAACCAAAGGTGATTTAAAGTCTGTGGCAGAAGACAATATATTGTGATATAAGTATACATGTCGACAAATTGTAGACGACATAACGAGGTATAAGTAGTCAAGTCGACATCGGTATGTGGACAAGTGGACATATAGGTCGACTTCTCGATCATATCGAAAGATGTCAGGAGTAGTAGTGTAAGTGGAGTTCGAGTCATATTGACCTTTGACCTCAGAAATTTGCATATGACGTCACTTCTGGTTAGGGTGAATGGAGCGTGACCCTTGGACATGTCCAGACTTGTTTGGGGTTTTGCCGCCATGTTGTACCAAGCTGTGGTGTACAAGATGGCGGCTTGGCGGCCATGTTGTACCAAGCTGTGGTGTACAAGATGGCGGCTTGGCGGCCATGTTGTACCAAGCTGTAGTGTACAAGATGGCGGTGGCCGCCATGTTGTACCAAGCTGTGGTGTACAAGATGGCGGCCTACTCCGCCATATTGTACCAAGCTGTAGTGTACAAGATGGCGGCTTGGCGGCCATGTTGTACCAAGCTGTAGTGTACAAGATGGCGGTGGCCGCCATGTTGTACCAAGCTGTGGTGTACAAGATGGCGGCCTACTCCGCCATGTTGTACCAAGCTGTAGTGTACAAGATGGCGGCCTGGCGGCCATGCTGTACCAAGCTGTAGTGTACAAGATGGCGGCTTGGCGGCCATGTTGTACCAAGCTGTAGTGTACAAGATGGCGGCCTGATCGGCCATGTTGAACCAAGCTGTGGTGTACAAGATGGCAGCGGCCGCCATGTTCTACCAAGCTGTGGTGTACAAGATGGCGGCCTGGCGTACATGTTGTACCAAGCTGTAGTGTACAAGATGGCGGCGTGATCCGCCATGTTGTACCAAGCTGTGGTGTACAAGATGGCGGCCTGTATCCGCCATGTTGTACCAGCCTGTGGTGTACAACATGGCGGTATGAGAAAAACGTATAAAAAGAAGTGATTTTTAGTGGATTGGGTGTATTCATTGCATTACCTTACGGAGCTCTCTGACTTACCTGACCTGCCTGCCTGCCCAGCCTGCCTGCCTGCCTGCCTGCTCGCCTGACCTGCCTGCCTGCCTGCCTGTTTGCCTGACCTGCCTGCCCGCCTGCCTGCCTGCTTGCCTGCCTGCCTGCCTGCCTGACCAGCTTGTATTAGACGAAAGCATGAGACGTGGAGAAGATTTTCCCTGAGACCCAGCAGTACCTCCGGTTGAAGTCTTGCCTGAAGACGAGCGTGTGAGGGAGACCCGCACTCTTACACCGGACTGCACCCTATTGTTGTATCCCAAACGCGTGAAGCTCATCGATGACGACAGTAGGTGTTGGTGTACGTCTGAACCAGCGCGTGTCTCTTTATGCCCGGAAGGCTGGACTACCTTGAAACGGGTGTTATTGGCTGACCTCGACGCTGATAGTATTCACCTGTGTGACGACGTCTACATTTTCCGCGGTCCCTATTTTGCTCGACTCCTCTGTCTCAAGTAAGGTGGTTTTACTCTGGACCCTGATCTATGGACAGCCTTGGAAAAAGTAATCCCCATGGTCGATGAAGTACTATCTCTACAGGAGCCACATAACCCATCAGAATAGGACGTATCACGGACTACACCCGTAGAGCTAGGTGCGCATGTGTGACCTGGTCTATAAAACACGTCAATCGGCATCCCACACCTTCATTTCTACGGTTGTAGAGCCATGGCGGAGATCCAGCCCTATGCGACTCGCCTTTTACAGCATGCCACCGTGGTGAATTCATTCACGGGTTACCGAGCAGTGGTTCGGTCCATGTTTGCAGATGGCGACGACGACGAGGGGCGACGCCACATCCTCACCGAGTTTACAGAAGCGGTCCTACACAGAGTGCACTCGATGGAGAGGCGTGCCATCACTCACAACTACTGGACTATGACAGCCATCCTTGATGCTCGCGCTATGGACCAGGAGCGCTCACGCCGGAACCAGCGCCGGCTGGTTGGCCTCACAATAGTCTGTGCCCTATTGATCCTGGCGCTGTGGTATTGACACTATAAATACGAGGGTCAGATACAGTGTGTGTCATTCACCGTTCGACATTGGAGCAAGCATGTCACCCGTCCTACGAGCCATCCTGCCCCTTACACTCTAGGTGGGGTTACACGTCTATGAAGATAAAGTCACCCTCGTGGAAGACCGCGGAGATGTTTGCTGGTCGCCCGCTGAGACCGTATCGAATACGGTGACGCTACCTCGTGACGGCTGGACCAAATTTAAACGGGTGTTGAGCGGCGAGCTCGACGGAAACCTCATCCACATAGACAATGCCATCTACGTATACCGTGCAACCTTCTTCCCACGCCCGGGCCGCTACCAAGACCCTACGCGAGGCTTCACTCTAGTCCCCGATCTGTGGACAGCTTTGAAGAAAGTGGTGCCTATTGTGGACCAGCTGTTTACACGGGACGAGCGATCATCAGACCAGTTGGAGTGGGCTCGTGCCCTAAGAGAATCGGCGGCATAACCCCATGAACAACTGTCTAGCCATGAACCCGATGACGACGATGCCATTGATTACCCGGCTAGACTCAGTCAACCAACACAACGGTGGTAGAAACTTGCTATAAATAAACGATATTCTGCGGGTCCATCATCATTGTGTCACCATGAAGCGCTGGGAGAAGGTGTTGGATAACTTATACTACAGTCACGACAGTCCGGCGGCCTATAGTGCATTGTCGGCTCTCTATCGAGCGGCCAAACCCCAGGGGATACAACGTGCCTAAGTCCGAGATTGGTTAAGAAAACAAGACACCTATACCTTACATCGATCTGTCCGTCGCCATTTTCTACGGAACCGGGTCATCGTGGGAGGAATAGATGCCCAGTGGCAAGCGGATTTGGTGGATATGAGCGCCTTTGTCAAACACAACGATGAGAATCGGTATATCTTGACGTGCATCGATATCTTATTCAAGTATGCGTGGGTAGTATCCATCCGGACGAAAACGGGGGCAAATCTCATAACGACGTTCAAAGACATCTTCAAGACCGTGCGCAAACCTTTATATTTGCAAACCGACGAAGGCACGGAATTCCTCAACAGACCGTTCCAAGCCTTTCTCAAGAAACAGAAGGTGTTTTTCTTCCATACGTACAACGAGACCAAGGCTTCCGTTGTGGAAAGGTTCAACAGGACATTCAAAGGCCGCATGTATAAATATTTCACCTATAAGAATACAAGGCGTTATATCTTTGCAGTCCATTAACTTGTGTAAGGATGTATGTTAGTTGAAATAAATTTAAAAAAATATGAATCGCACGAGTACTCCTTTGTTACTTCATATTTGTTAATAAGATATCATAATACGTGCAGTTTCCAAAATAAGGTCCTTTATAATCTGTTGATATGTCATGAGAACCGTATTTCTATAAATTCGTATAACTTTTTAGAACTAATTTCATGATGCTGTAAATAAGCAATATTACAAAGAAAGACATTAGACTTATCGCTTTGTGACAATTCCAGTATAATCTAGCCATTATCTTCAGTTCATTTCATGACTTCACCAAATACCATTTGCAATAAATTACATCATTAACAGATTTAAACTTCAAACCTAATGTCTCTCTAACCGTGGCCTAAAATTGGACCTAGAACGTTGGGGTTTCCTTTTAAATTGCCAATACTATAATCAGAAAGACCAAAGCACAAAGTCACAGATAGAATTATAGGTATTATTATAATATATGTAAAGGTAAAGTTGCAAGGGGTGAATAAATGTCCAAAACTTTGAAGTCGGGAGCCGGAAGTCGGAAGTCAGAAGTCAGAAGTCAGAAGTTGGAAGTCGGAAGTTGGAAGTCAGAAGTCAGAAGTCGGAAGTCAGAAGTCAGAAGTCGGAAATCAAAATCAAAATAATAAACTTGAATGGTTATATGATTATTAAAAGTACATGCAATCAGCTTTTCAAGTACACGATGCCATAATATCGGTATTGTGTTATTCCATGTTTCATAATTTAAGATGTAATGCATTATAAAAGAAAACAAATCAAGTCGGAAGTCGGAAGTCAGAAGTCAAAAGTTGGAAGTCAGAAGTCAAAAAGTAAAACTCTGAAGAACCCTCTCGGCTTTCGTAGTAAGCCGAGAGGGTTCTTCAGAGTTTTACTTTTTGACTTCTGACTTCAGACTTTTGACTTCTGACTTCCGACCAATAGCTTATTTGCATATCATTTTTTCCCAGTTCCACGAAGCTTCTCATCATCCAAGAGAAATGTATATTTATATATTTATTTATAATACTTCGGAAGTAATTGGTTGGTTGGTTGCTTGGTTGGTTTGATTGGACACTCCATCGTATTACAATGGGCACAAGTCAAACAGAGTATAATCAGTGGAATAGAATTGCGCTATTATACTATGAAATTGAAGCGCCTTTAACTTGTGACATAAGTTATTTCGATTTATATTAGAAATTATCGCATTTTAATAGTCAGAACATAAGTGCAGATAAACTATCAATGATAAACTACATGCAATCAGCTTTTCAAGCACAAGATTTCATAATAATGGTATTCTGTCATTCCATGTTTCATAATATAAGATGTAATGCATTATAAAAGCAAAAAAAAATCTAAGACAGAAGTCAGAAGTCGCAAGTGGGAAGTCAGAAGTCGGAAAAAAGTAAAACTGAAGAACCCTCTCAAAACAGACTAAACCGTTTCCGTTGATTCCATCCTTTAGACGAAGCCGGAATGAAAGTTTCAAACAATAAGCTGAGAATTGACCGAAAATGTCTTAAAGTCACAGAGTGACTATGTTTTCTGTTATAATAATTAAAATTCAGTCAATAATCTATCATTCGGCAGCCAAATATATCAGTAGTTTCAAAATGTTATCTCTTTGAGAGCTGATTTTTTACACTGGGTTGGGTTTATATGCCATGTTCGGTAGAGTACTGATCGATTACAAAAATATTACCAATCAAATATCTGTGGAAAGAAGACAAATGCTAGATTGGAGTTTAATATCAACAATTCAAGTCAAAAATCTATAGGTTGTCGCTAAGATAAGAAAGAGAATCATTCCCTTCCGACGATCGTTTACCTTATTGTTGGCTAGAGCACGCGACCGGAAGATAACGAGACGATTCACGCCGTATTTCTTACAAGACACTATTGGCAAGACAGATTGAACACTGAAATTTCAATGATGGCTTATACTCACATGAAAACAAAAGCAGCTTTGAATCGTTTGCGCCATCATTAATTTTACGTCGAAATAGCAAATTAAAGAAAACCTATGCGAATCAGCACTTGATCAAGTTACGAGGTTTCGTGTTGAACACATCGTTTGCAAGACCTTATTCATGACATGGTATGATACAATTTAGCCACCCTTAGAGGAGATTGGTTCGTAACTGGCTCCGTCATTTGATGTCGACAGTGGAGTATCTAGTTTTTTGTATGAAACTCAAATAATTAATGGATATGTGATGTTTACATGGCAAAAACTCCTTTGTCTGCATCCGAATGCAGGAATTAAAGCTGATTGCTGTTTTCAATCAATATCCTGCAAGTTCATATTTTTCACGAGGAATATATACAGAACTATGAGCCTGGAAAAAAAATGTAATGGTCAGCTGATTGTAAAAATAAACTTAGGATCCATCAAAATATCCCCCCTGGCCTTATTTAATGTTTGATGCATTTATACAGAACATTTTCTTCTTGTCACAAAACTAGGACACGTTAAGCAAACTTTGTACTTTCAAATGATCAAACTTCTCAATATCTTGTGCAACAATAAATGGATTACGTTACACTATAGAGTACGGTCCTCATTAGCTAAGATTCATAGCGTCTCCCTTCCCTCACCGCCATGTCGACGACAAATACATTTCCCTGGTGGTAACGCGAACATCTCCATGGCGCCCTTATTATTATCTTCGCGCCCTATTGAACCTTCATTAATTTGAGAAAATAGGCCGCCATAAATAAAAATACAGAAATGGCAGACCAGCTGGCCCTTCGTTGGTCATATAATAATTACAGACGTTAAAATTATCCCTATGAAGCCTCAAAATCACCTGAAATTGATGGTCAAGAAGATGGGCATTTCCGTCATTATTGACCCTATGTATACAGGAGATGATGATCACAACATCGATTATGGTATTGTTATTCATGGCGGCCCATTTTCTCAAGTTAATGAAGGTCCAATAGGGCGCAGAGGTAATAATAAGTGCGCCATGGAGATGTTCGCGTTACAACGAGGGAAATGTATTTGTCGTTGGCATAGCGGTGAGGGAAGGGAGACGTTATGAATCTTAGCTAGGTCCTCACACACTTGTTTCCCCCTAAAAATGTTTTCGTCGAATGTTCCAACAGATTAAGGGAAAGTACTGTGAATGAAAACAAAAAAGCAGAGTAAAACTATTTATTCTTACATAACTGCGAATGTTTCATTTCGCTATGTCCGATATCCATAAGCTTGCTAGGGTCCATAACAAAGGCCTAATATGGGCATCAGTTCTGACATTCAGCAGCGACACGCTTTCTACAAAGAATCGACGCGTCCTCCATCGAATCACTAAATTTCATAAAACAATAGTAGCGCCAAACAATACTACACCAAACAACAACACTACCACCAAACAATACTAGTACGAAACAATACTTGTACGAAACAATATACTACCTTCAAACAATATTAACACCAAATAATTATTGTCCCCTTTGACGTACATACTCCTTATTTTACGGATATGATGACAAAACTCCTTGTTTGGCACCGCCTGACGCACGTTCAACTAATAGGGCTTGATGTGTCATAGTATCAATCGGACATCCAGTTCTTTACTGATTTCTAAAACCTGTGTCGGCATGAGTTTCAAATCAAACCATCTTGCGAATGCGGTATATCACCCCAGTCTGAGTGCTCAACAGATATTTTGCACATTTGGCCTTTGTTTCTTCGCTTGTCACAGCATGCACACAAAGACCATACCATTGTCCATTTCACCTTTACTTAGCGCGATGCAGAATCGTATATGTTTCAAGCGTGCTTTTATCCATTAAAGTACCGCGCAATGCGACAGCCGTGCTATCCTGAATTAACGAATTTAGTGTTCAGCACTCCACGTGAAAGAATACATCTAATAAAGTTTTAATTTTACATATGAAGCCAGTGGAGAACCAAAATCATCTTTGGGCAACTACTAGGTATTGACTCAGCAAATATTTTTTGGGAAAGTTTGTTTTGGTTCTCGACTGGCTTCATATGTTTATAGAGAAAAGAAGGAGAGAGAGAGAGAGAATTAGGGTTTAACGTCGCATTCAGCAATATTTCAGCTATATAGCGACGATCAAACAAAATTCTAAGCAATCAATTCAAAAACTCGGTAAACTAATGCGTTAAAACACGTACAAACATTAAAATTTGTACAACAAACCAATCTCTCTCAAATAACCTAAAATACAATCTTCTTTCACTCTGCTAAAAAGATCTTCCAGCGTATCTGCTCGATAAAAAGTATCTTTTACAGTTTTAAAATCTATGCAGTCCAGGAGAATATGTCTCACCGTCAGATCTTCATGGCAAGGTATACCCCAAAACAGACGATTTTGCACGACTACACTACTTCAGTGGGCTGTTATTCAAGAACGTCAAGACCTAGTGCCTGACAATTACTCTGAACATACGACAAGATAATATTCTTTAAGCTAACAGAAAAATTTCTTTCGTACGCGATATTTCATTTTGGCAATCCAAACCGCACCTCATGGGGGCCAAATCCTCATCAAACCGCGCCAGGTCCAAAATTTGATATGTTATATGTTACATTCTCTGAAGCACAAAATTGTAGACCTTTCTATGCATTGTTAGCTACCAATTGGAATCAAAGCTGTTAAACAACCTTGAAATTTAGACCAATGTAATTCCAGATATACGGGCGTATATTGAAGCATATTATGCTCTTGTTTCGTATTGTGATCAATCAGTGGTGGTATTTGCTTACACAAGATTCTGTGCGCATGCAAACATGCATGTTTGCTCTATTAATGCATTTTGAAAGCATTGGCATGAATGATTTTTATCCAAGTAGAAAATGTTACATCACTAACCAAAATAATATTGAACATTTGAACGTGAAGATGATGAAATGTTTGTTCTTTATGTGCTATAAAAACTTCTCTGGTTTGAGGTGTGGAATTTTGTGTATTAAATGCAATTCTGATAATGAAAACATAGCAAAGGAAACTGTTATTGTATATAACCCTCCAAAGCATGGCTTATCTAACTCCCGAGAAGTCTACTCAAAGTAGTTTAATGTGTATGAACAAAATACGTACATTGTAGATGAAATAAGCTTTCATTTGATATATGATTTGGAGTAATAGGATATTTGTGTGTATCGTGAGCCTTGACAATCGAGTGCAAAACGCACACCAAACGCATTGAAGTGAGAAATTACAGTCCAGCTCACTAGCTTGTTTTGCTTCGGTACGGATTTCGGCAAAGGAGATGATATTGAAAGGCGGGGTTTTTGCCCATAGCCAGCCGACTCATAGGAATGTACATTTCTTCTCTCCATCTGTCAATCACAATGCAATGTACAACGTGTCGTCGGCGGCAACTGTCAATCAACGGACTGAATGTTACGGTGAACAATGATAGCTTCACATATGTTCGGTACCAAGGCGTTATTATTTTACCACGTTGCTGTCGATTTTACATGCACCTATTGGAGAATAAATACACAATTTAGGCGAATATATTGCCGTTGAAACAGGTAGCGACTGATCGTTCGATTTCAACGTTTGACTGGCCCGTAATGTCCACACGGTATCGTGTCATCGCTAAACAATATTTATTTTATAATATATATTATATTTATTATTGGTTCATATCGATAGTCTAAAATCTTATTTCAGTTCTACTGAATGCAATTTTACTTTTTACAAAAATGAGAAAAATTGAAATAACTTGTCGACGTCACACATGTTGCCCTCCTGGGATTCGAACTCGGTAAAAGAAAAATTCGAGGCGCTTGTGATCCAACGTGCGTATCCACTACACCACGACATACGAACAAATGTAACATGCTATTTTGTCGCTTTAATCTACTTACGAAAACTTCAAACGTTATGAATCATAACTTTTCATTTTTTAGTATGAAGGACCCCTTTGGACCAAAAAGATCTTCCAGCAGTGGGAATATAATGTTTCCACACAATACTAGGTTAAATGGCGTTATGGTCCAAGGGGTCCTTCGCGTCTAAATGCGTGTCTGAAGGACTCGATTTAGACCCTTTTTCACGAAATAGCACAAACTGTGGATTCCAGTTTCATGTGATAACTATAATCATAACGCAATCACACTAAAACTTTCACATATTGTGTACTTATATTTTCTCTTGCCGTTACATTAAAACATAAGTGTTTTTAGGACATTTTATTTTTTCGATTTCAACCGCACCACGTATAGGCCAAAATCCCGCCTTATCGTACCATCACAATTGTGGGGACGGCTGTACAGGTTAAATGACACATAAATAACATGGTCACTTGGTGTGCTATCTAAAATTTCGCTTACCTTTCCATCTTTGCTGCACCTGTGTCAAAAATTGCACACTGTCAAAAAAACTGTCATACTTCGACAATTTAAACGGAAGTGTGCCTCGTTTTCCTCGGGAGATCGCAATTTGAAGTGAAAACTCGGGAGAATGGCACTTTGATTGTCCAGTGTGTAATAGGAAACGGAGGCTAAAATCTTGTAACTTTATTATGTACATATTCGGAGAAATTTGAACCAATCAATCATCTCCCTGGGCACCGTCCACGTTCTTATCCTTTCTGGGGGATCTAACACTGGTACAAGAGAAAAAGGAGAAATGTCAAATGATATCTATCGAGATTTTATTTTCTTTGAGCACATGTGAAGTCCTTAACAGAATTATTTAATGATATGATATTTGCTGTTGTGCAGGTAAATGTTTGCAAATATTTCAGCAAAGGAAAGAGTAGTCCCGAAGGAGGAAGAGGCAGAGAAAATTGGACAGTAATTTAACCGGCCAATCAAAATACACCATTCATTCGTCATGTTTGATCAAGTAATTTGTGAAAGGTAGAACGCTATGTTTGATCACATGATATTTATATGTATACAGATATTTAAGGACTGGTATAAAATGATCATTATAAACAGAGAACCATGCCTTCATCATAGTGAGATCATGACTCTCATCTAAAATGGGAGCTATGTCACTATTTTGACAGCGAGGCTCTCTCTTACATCATCGCCCCATAGAACATATTTCGGCTTTATTAACAGTCAACATTCAATCTAAAATTGCAAAAACTTGAACGCTGCATGTAGTTATATTACCAATATTGGAAACTTGATCTCCTTGTATACTCATCAAGATAAAGCGTGGCCTTATCTGTAACTAAATTATTTGAATCGATTAGTGAACACATTTTGCATCAGTTGATGAACCTTACAAAATATAACAGCAATGAAGGAAGTTAGCCAAAAATCTATTCTTTCTTAACCCAAAAAATAAAATATATATGACTTTTTCGTCGTTTATTTATGAAAGACAGGTGAACGTTTGACAAGAGAAACAAATCATACTAGTTCGTTTCACAGTTAATTATTAAAAATAGTTAACCACTTCTTCGCTTTTTATCACACAATTATCACTCAGTAGATGTAAGAAAATGTGGGGTAGTTTGATACTATGACGGAGAGACTAATCTGAATGCAAAATACTGTCGATTAGCTGAACGGTTTAGCGGCCACATTCCGCCATATGCCTGGACACTAGG
Source organism: Hanleya hanleyi (assembly GCA_036873755.1). Classification (NCBI taxonomy): domain Eukaryota; kingdom Metazoa; phylum Mollusca; class Polyplacophora; order Lepidopleurida; family Hanleyidae; genus Hanleya; species Hanleya hanleyi. The sequence continues at coordinate 19,839 of JAVTVY010013343.1, forward strand.
CCCTGTGTAAAATTGGTTCCCGGTAGCCACTGCTCGCAGTTCCAATTAGTATTATTATTAGGCTTCCAAAAAAAATTCAGAAGAGAATGTATATCCTCTGTCGCAGTGATACTCAATCGTGAGAAATTAAAGGAATTTCAAAGAAATTTTCTTGTACGGATGGTCGATACCCAACTACGAATTCATATGTAGACAAACATGTACAACTGACAAAGAAAAAAAGACACACGGTATAATGGTCCGTGTAACCTTCCACAGTTCAATTTTCGTTTTTCGTTTTTGGTTTCTCAAAATCAAAAATTGAAATTTGACCATCAATTTTCAATTTTCGTTTTTTGTTTCTGTAATCTCAAAATCAAAAATTGAAATTTGACTGTCAATTTTCAATTTTCGTTTTTTGTTTCTGTAATCTCAAAATCAAAAATTGAAATTTGACCGTCAATTTTCAATTTTCGTTTTTTGTTTTTGTAATCTCAAAATCAAAAATTGAAATTTGACCGTCAATTTTCAATTTTCATTTTTTGTTTTTGTGTTCTCAAAATCAAAAATTGAAATTTGACCGTCAATTTTCAATTCTTGATTCTGGGATTACAAAAACAAAAAACGAAAATTGATATTTGACAGTCAATTTTCAATTTTCATTTTTCATTTTGCTTCACGCACAAATGAAAATCAAATATTGAAAATTGCCTCCACTTGTCCGTTTTTCGTTTTTTTTTTTTTGATTTTAACTTTGACGCATCAATGTTAAGTTCGTATGTGGACAGGTTATGATGTCACTTCCAGTACGACGAGTAGAATAGAAAACGCAAATCATGTCGTATAAGAGGTGTGGAGCGTGAGAGGCATATGGCCACCCAGGCCACCCTCGGGAGCCAGTGTATTGATATATTTGTTACTGTATCTATACAATGCCTTAGTTAGTTGCACACGGTAGTTCTGGATAAAAACAAGATCAAGGGGTATCCTCTAAATCAAACCAATTATTGAACAGGTTCAGCTAGCTCATTACGCCAATCCACTAGCTGGACGGTTTGAGATGTGACATCGCTGGCATAACTTTGATGTCAGGCTGAAATCGACATCGAGAGTCAAGGCAAGAACCGCCGGCTTGGGATATCGACATACTAATTCAAAATGACCTCGGGGGATGAAATGTTCGAGATTGCGGCAACGACTCAAAAACTCACTCGAATCACCAAAAAAGTCGAGGTAAACTCTGTGCGCGGATTCACGATTTACCTGGACTTGTGAAGATGCACCAGACAGGTCTGGATATGTGGCATCCCGCTGTTTTCATTAGTTATTGGCACTGAGGCCTGAGCCAATCAGGACGTAGTCTTAGATTTTCTCATTTCTAAAAATAGATGTTTAGAGCGCTATAAAAGCGAACAGCATTCATGCATACAACCGCTATTTGTTATTGATTTGAAAGTATTCATAAAGATACCAACAAAGATTTAATACCAATAAGAGTAAGCATCGCGGTGATGGGCCGCGAAATCCGTACATGGCAAGCGGCCCGTAAACCACCATTTCAAACAAGCACACAATCGCCACGTTTGATGTCAGACGTCTGAATGATTCAACGCTTCATGTCCAATCTTCATTCTCTATTTTGGGGACCTGGATCGCTGGAGCGTTCAGATGCACTTCAACGTTCAGCGTCAAAAACGCTTCAACGCTTTAAGTGCGGGTGTCAAACGCTTCAACGCATCGACGCGGGAAGTTCCTTTGGGGGTTATGATTAGGGTACTCACGTATTTATTATACTACCCTACTTTAATGAAACTCCCATTTGTATCAACCCCGTTGTTCTCCATATAATGCTATAATGCATATAATACACCTGCTGCACGAATGCCTACTCGCTTCTGCACATGCGCAGTTGGCCCATTATATTCTAGCTCGAATGCCTGACTCCAGGGATCTACATGTATAGTGTAGTGAAACTCCCACATCTTTCTCCTTACTGGTTTTCCATATTATGCTCCACACCTGCCTAAACAATCCGATTTGCGCTTTCCATACTACTTTGCAGACCGAAAGTGACATCTTAAGACTTGCGTATGCGCAGTTAACATTGGCGAGTGAAAGTTAAAATCAAAAAACGAAAAACGGACATGTCGAGGCAATTTCAATATTTGATTTTCATTTCTGCGCGAAGTAAAACGAAAAACGAAAATTGAAAATTGAATGTCAAATTTCAATTTTTGATTTTGAGAAACCGAAAACGAAAAACGAAAATTGAAAATTGACGGTCAAATTTCAATTTTTGATTTTGAGAAACCGAAAACGAAAAACGAAAATTGAAAATTGACGGTCAAATTTCAATTTTTGATTTTTAGAAACCAAAAACAAAAAAACGAAAATTGAATTGTGCAAGGTTACACGGACCAATGGAGAGTTACGAGGACATTCCGCTACTTAAAACACACCTACTCACAAAAGCCATGGTTTTAACGCCGACACTAGTTTAACTGTCAAAGCAGTACATGTGCTGCAAGGCTTGAAGTTGTCGTGACGGTGTCGCGATAATGTGTCATTTAAGACGACATGAAGTTAACATTGTAAATGATGAACTCGAATTGAGCTCGCTGATTCTGCCTGGTGCGCTTGGTCTCACATGCAGAACATTGTACACAAGCAAGTAACTCGAACTGTTTTGTGGTTGAAAAGGTAATTTAACTGTGTTATGATGCCAACCGGTCATGTAATTGTCATGGATGTACATCGTATCATAGAATAGAAGTGGTGCAAAATGTCATCAGGTTTCAGCCCTTTAAGTAGAACACGGTAGACACGTTTAAACCCATAGACGGTATGGGAGGCAATTCCCGTTTGAACTCGCAACTCGTCATATGCAAATCACTCATCCCATCACTAAAGTGGCCTGTTTATCTGCCATGTATATAAGCGTTTTACAAGCATACTATCATAGAGGAACACGAGTCGTAGGGTTCGCTCATATTACACTAATTTCCTGGTAGCTTAGTAAGGCAAGGCTTTGGTGTAAGACCTCCCATTGAAAAGGTAATATCCTGGACAAAAGACTGACAATACAACTTGCAGCAGATCCTTTGTCAATTATATTTCGTGAGTCTTACACCAAATCGTTGCCCTTAGTAATCTTATGTCGTATATATGCGTTATCTCAACATTAGTAAATGTACTGGATATTCTATTGAGATCCTCTTGAAACTGGTACAGCTCTAGCTACCTTAACTCTCCATTCCGTAGAAAGCAATGTTCAAGCAACTCTAAATTGCTTAACTAGAGCCTATGAGCTTTAATGAGATCTGGTAGCTGGGTTATTGGGGGATAAGTTTTTAATGAAATATATATATATATATATATATATATATATATATTGTTCTTCACAAGTAACCCATTCTTTTTGTTACAATGTCCTCTTGTCATCATCAAAGAGACCACAGTTCCAAGTACAGTTCACGTATATTCTGATATGCTCATACAACGCCAGTCTGTTTTCAAACGCACACGGCTTCCACAGAAAAGATAACATACTTACCGTAATCTGTTGTTTGATCTTGTGTCTTTAGTTGCTGATATATTCTTCTGTAGACAGCCTGTTACGTGATGACTTTTATAGAGCTAAACTAACAAAGGTATATCTCCATGCTAATCAATACAATCAGCTCCGGCTTCGATATATGCTTTTAATGTATGGGGAAAAATGGTTCATACTTCATGTATGATTCACGAGATAATGCATACAATAGCAAAGACTGGGGACAACAGTGTGTCTAGACCTGTGCCTTTTCGTCGACACAAAGACCCAGACATGAAGTATCGACCGCAAAAATATCCAATGAAAAACAGTACCACCCCGGAGGCAATTTTGATAGCAGTAGAAATGTATTTTATATTTCAGTGGCATGTTTCATGAACTATATCTTTGGTTTACTGTCTTTAGGCTAAGACCTGACTAAATGGAAGTTTTATTGTTCTTTTCACTGTAACTACATGTAACTACTGATTGTCGGATCATGTGATAGATATATCGAGATGTATACCTCCATGCCAATCAATACAATCAGCTCAGGCTTCGATATTTATGGAAAATATTTGATGCAAAACAGTACCACACCGGAGGCAATTTTAATAACAACAGAAATGCATTTTAGACCTTAGTTGCATGTTTGAAAATTTTTATCTTCTGTCTTCTTCTTTAGGCCACGACCGCTAAATGAGGGGGGGGGGTTATTGTCCTCCTCACTACAAGTAATTGCTGATTGTCGGATCACGTGATACATATCGGTTTTAAAAACAGTAGAAACGCATTTTATATCTTAGTTGCGTGTTTCAGACAGACAGATTTTGAATTTGTGGCCTCCCATCCTAAGTTGGATGATGTAGGCCATACCATTGAGGTTGCTTTAAAAAAAAAACAATTAAAACATTACTTGAATAAAAAATAAATACTTCACGTTTGATTTTAAAAGAAATACTGTGTTTTTAAGATACTCAATGGGACATATAAACATGTAAATTGAGGCTCCAGAGGCGTTATTGTGTAAGAAGGAGGGGTACTGCTTTAAACTTTAAAAGATAATATAAAAAACAACCAGCATGCATATATTATGAAACAACGACCCTATTTATCATAAATATATAACTGAATTATAAAGGCCCCAAACAGCACATGCATATTTTATATTCAATTATTAATAAATTCATATTATATTACTTTATACAAGAGTATTTGTGTGGTTATTAAAAATGATGTAACATAACATCTCTACTCATCCCGGTGAAGACCGTGACCGATGACCTCGTGGTATCATCAGACACTAATGTCCAACCAGAACGAGCAAAGACATTATTTAAAACAAAACTGTTCACCCCCTCCCCACCCTTAAGCATAAATAAGAAAATGTATATTGAACGAGATTTGATGTAATATCCACACTCATTCTGGTGAACACCGGAATATCTTCAGACACCGATCCTCCGACACCGATGTCCAACCAGAACAAGCAAAGATATTATTTAAAACAGTGTTTAGCAATAAAAGCCAGATTTGATGTAAACTCATGTCTATCAAATTTACAGATATATGCATGTACTATTATAGTGACCAATATAATCAGAAAATACAAATGGGCACAACACGTAATAAAAATTTCATTCATAGATTAATTTAATTTAAAATGTATAATGACTAAAAAGTTACCACATGCATATCACAGATTATTAAATAAAATAAAACACATGCAAAACATGCAATAAAATCAATACAAGGGTTGCGTGTTTCATGAAGTTTACCTTATCTTTATAGTCCTTAGGCCAAAGCCACTAAATGGGAGTTGTATTGTCCCCCTCAAGGCAACTAGCTGCTGATTGTCAGATCACGTGATAGATTTACGGGGCTGTTGAAAATGCCCGTTGCCAGAAGTATCTCTTATTGTTTACCACAATGGTGACAGGTGAATCAAAGATCTACCAGACTAAAATATAACATAAAAAAATCATTCCTTTTTTCATAAGCAATCTTATGCAATGTTTGGTATCTCACTATGTTTTTTTGTTCGTTTGTGTCCACCATATAGCCACAGTTTTGGTCGAAATGTCGTGAAAATTCGTCGGGCCAGTATTGGGGCCACTTATGAGAATGAAAAAATTAAGAAGGGCACCAAACACCCACTGGGAGACTCGAATAACTTGTCCATTGGTGAAAGGGAGACAGCTGGGTATATTTGACTAAGAGAAATAAATCCACTGAAACATTTTTTTTTTTTGCAGTCATGCTCTTGGGAATATTTACCCTGTAGTACTGGGCCCCTGTTACGGATTGTCAATGTCTGGTTGATCCAATGTACTTCTTTAACGGCAGATTTTTAGATCGAGAACGAGGCCGTCGACGTCAAGGGTCAACTGAGACACGTTAGGGGATTTCAGGCAGGTCGAACATATGGCCGAGGATACTTCGCATGGCCCAAAATCACTTCAGCGGATTAGTGGTCAGGCCCAATTATAACAGAATCAGATGTTTCTGCGTGTTATTTCGCACGTTGGAGTTAAGAAATTTCCAGCAACTGAGATGTTAATATGAGTATCCAGCAGAGTCTTCAGATTCAGATGATTGTTCATGCTTCGGTTTACCTTAGACCATGTGAACTACCCATATCCGTGTAGCACGGCGATGTTGAGATGGAAACTCCGATCATGCTGCTGAAAGTTCGCGATAAGAATGTGTGTAATTTGCTGCGGAAGCATCAATGCCAAGTTTGGTTTCTACATTCAGAGACGGGGAGAATAAAGAACCATGAAAACCGTTACAATTCTCGTGTATCATACTAATTGTTGGTTGGTTGCTCTTGTCCAATCTTTTCCATTTGGCCTTGAATCTGTCTTCATGTTTATCTACAGAATAAAAATTAAAATATCAAACACCATGTGTTCATTATTTCAGGCAACGTAATATTAGATACAAGTGTTCACAGAGCTGACTTCAACGATCAGCATGTGAACAAATAGAGTATACACGGCATTTTACGGTATCCATGAATGTATGTCATGGGTGAATACGTTCAGCCGATGGGGTGGTCGGCCAGCCTGGTGACGAAAACATGACATTGGTGACACTTTCGGCGATCCACTGGGTGTTGCGGCATTGTTGATTGGCCCATCCCAAGGCATCCAGTTGGTCCACTTGAGCTATAACCGTCTCCAGTGACGCATGGTTAATGAATGGTGAACGGTTGATCAAATACCCGAATGATAGTGCTCGGGTAAAAGTACCGGACTTGGTTGGTTTCCTTATGCCACAGCAAATAGCCGAACGCCAGATTTAACTTGAAGGCCATAGTTCGACACTGAAAATGACATCCACGTGGTTGGAGAGCTGAGTCATTTTGATCAATCAGACATTGTAGATGTTCAGTAGCGAATGATGATGGTGGAAACAGCGTAGGTAAGGTAAGGTAAGGTAAGGTAAGGTTTTTATTATGCTGATCACAGCGCCCAATCACGACATATATAATTTACTACACGGGAGATAACTCCTGTATTGATTTTATTGATTTGAGCTAAACAAACCAGGAATAATTCCCAGTGACCGTAACCGGGTCATAAAGAAACAGGAACCCACGTAATGGAGTTACCATTAATACAACATGAAAATTCGAACAAAACTTGTGGTTTCAACTTTAAAGAAGAAAAACACATTGAATTCACAAGGGGAATCAAACTGGATACCGTAGGATCATGAACCAGTGGCGCCGGTAGATGTCATTTACTGGATGTTCGTTGAGAGAGATTGCTGGGGACATCCACTGCCATATCCTGCCAATGTTCGATGTCGCCAGGCGTATAGTATCGCTGGAGTCCGGCTTGATATCCAAAGAGTCCTCGAACGGGTATAGAGGGGCTGTCCATGGTCGCACCATCATTGACATTAACCTCCCTGGTGTCCGCTCCAGTGGGATTGATCTCCCTGGGCTCATCTTCAGAGGGATTGATCTCCCTGGGCTCATCTTCTGAGGGACTAACCATCCTTGGCTACTCTTCAGAGGGACTAACCATCCTGGGCTCCTCTTCAGAGGGACTAACCATCCTGGGCTCCTCTTCAGAGGGACTAACCATCCTGGGCTCCTCTTCAGAGGGATTAACCATCCTGGGCTCCTCTTCAGAGGGACTAACCATCCTGGGCTCCCCTTCAGAGGGACTAACCATCCTGGGCTCCTCTTCAGAGGGACTAACCATCCTGGGCTCCTCTTCAGAGGGACTAACCATCCTGGGCTCATCTTCAGAGGGACTAACCATCCTGGGCTCCTCTTCAGAGGGACCAACCATCCTGGGCTCATTTTCAGAGGGGCCAACCATCCTGGGCTCCTCTTCAGAGGGACTAACCATCCTAGGCTCCTCTTCAGAGAGACTAACCATCCTGGGCTCCTCTTCAGAGGGACTAACCATCCTGGGCTCATCTTCAGAAGGGTTACCCATCCTGAGCTCCTCTTCAGAGGGACTAACCATCCTGGGCTCTTCTTCAGAGGGACTAACCATCCTGGGCTCCACTTCAGAGGGACTAACCATCCTGGGCTCATCTTCAGAGGGACTAACCATCCTGGGCTCATCTTCAGAAGGGCTAACCATCCTGGGCTCTTCTTCAGAGGGACTAACCATCCTGGGCTCCTCTTCAGAGGGACTAACCATCCTAGGCTCCTCTTCAGCGGGACTAACCATCCTGGGCTCCTCTTCAGAGGGACTAACTTTTTGCTTTTCTCTACGGAAAAGTGAGTAAAATTTATTTTATTTCATATCAGATTATTATTTACTAATTTATCATGCAGTTTTTGCGAAGAAAAAACAAAAATAAAAAAAATCGACAATTTTGACCGAAAATCGTCCAAAAATGCTCTTTTTGAAAATGACGTCACAGTGACGTCATCATGGCGGCCATCTTAGATACTTTTTCTGGTAGAGCTTGACCCAAAGATATAGTGTGGTAAGCCCTCTAGCCTTAGCGATAGCGAAAATATATAGGGGGCACTTTCCGCCTCCCCCCCCCCACCCCCCAGGCTGCGGTACACCCCAAATCGCCCAGTGCAGATAGGGTTAACATGGTGGGGAATATTCCTTAGTTATGTTAAGGAATATTCCGCTGGTGTAATAGTCGGGATATTCCTTAATTTTTTAAAGGATTTTTTTCTCTCTGTGAGCCAGCATCAATGGAAACATCATCACGAGTAAGAAAATATATATTGTTCATGTTTTGATATTGGTATTAATAGTGTCTTATGATCTGGAATATGCCTAGGTTTTTTCGATTCTGGGCGGGAAATAATTTATGGACGATGGCTGACGTCTGAATGTCGGTTCTGAAGATCACAGAAAATACTTTTAATACCGGACATCACTGGAAATATCTGTGTATCCGAGGCAGATCCAAGAGGATATGCGAGGGTCAGAAATTTCAAATCTTATTTTATGTGATTATCCGATTATGTGACCAACAAAGTTGACGAAACAATTTGACCGGAGCCCTTGCAAGACGGTTATCCCGTAACACATGATATTTCGACTTGAGGAATCGACGTGTCTCAAGACAACTTGTTCTGCCCAACGCAAAGACATTGAAAGATGCCACTCCAAATGTCTCAATATATTCGTAGTTACGACAAAACTGGTAGCAGTCTTCAACATTTAGCAGCACAAAACGTATAAACTATGCATGCAGCCTTAACATTCGGACAGGCCTCCACTGACCAATACAGAACAGCACAATGGCAGGGCAGTGTCGGACTAAAGCGGAAGGGGGGCCGGGGGGGGGGGCATACAATTAAGCAATCTCTAATTGCTTCTTTCCGTTGTTTTAGGAAGGAACATGTATAAATGAAAGTTCTACATATTGTTCTGAAGTTCAAATTAGACATGTTTGAGGGTGGTTTATATTTAGAATTTGATAATACTGAAGGATTAGACTAAATAAAATGAATTTCTAGCTCACAAGCACACATATCTTTATCTCATTTTTTTTAAGTGCCTTTGAAGCTAGAAAATAATTTTATTCAGCCTTATTGTTTCAGCTTAGATGAATGATTACACTTTATGTCTTGTTCACAAAGTGGAAGTAGAGCCAACTACCTATATATGATATCCTTTAACTGTTAAGCTACTGGAGGCCACAATTGTGGCCCGAGCAAAACATTTCCAAAACTGTGGGTGACAAGTCTGATCTTGGTGAACCATAATAGTCTAAAACTGCAGGTGGTACAGTTTGAATGACCATAATCTTGTTATTCAGGGCTGTCTTTATGTTTTGGATAAAACTTGCTATTCTGTTTGTTGAAAATACATAAATTTGGAAGACAATTGAACTTTTCCCTGAAATCGAGCCAGAGTAGATATGGTGGTGTTGGATAGAAAAGTAAAATAATCTGTAAAACAGTATCAAAGTATGTTTTTTTTTGGTTTTTTTTAACATTCCGATCAAGGGAGACAATCACTACCGGAAGTAGTGTTCAGAGTTATCCCCACTTGAAAAGTGCCCTCTATGCACACGAAACAAGGCATCATCTCCAGTCTGTATTTTAAAGAATGGTTGTTGCAAAACATCACTAAATATGGTTGATTGCTGGTTCGTGTCCTGTTCATTTGTGGAAGCAGTGAATGAATCAGTAACAATACAAGCATCTAGTCCGTCATTCATAATTCAGCCGTCGTCCATTGAAGAATATCCGCGTCCATAATCCAAAGACCTATTCCATATCCATATAACAGTATTAGCACCAAATTCAAAAGGACAATCATAGTATACATAAACATAGGCTTGTTTCCTGCAAGAGAGAAGCGGTCAACAGTTTTCAATGATGCCGGCAAGACATCATGATGTTCCAAAAATATCAAATCCGTATCGCTGATCAGTATTCTTAATCCATAATATTCGTTATAGAGTCGTCATCTAAAAAAGATGTATCTCAGTCACGCTTTGATTGTGACTGTTCATATGAGTACCATGAGGATCTTGAAGTACATGGGTTCATACGGCCCCTAGCCCCGGGTTAAGCGGAATTAGACACAAGTTACGAAACGTAACGCCATAGATCTTGCACGCTACGTTCGTATTTTGCTATCAGCATGCGATATTTATCGCCAAATTTGAGAAACTTTGAGTTGAGGCGCTTGATGGAATAGCCCTGTTTTATAAGTTTCTCCAACAATGTTTTGTGACGTTGATTAAAATCGTCACATCTAACACAGGATCTAGCAAATGCTACTAGGCGAGATATGTATACGCCATATGCAGATCCCACTGGAATATTACTGTCCAGAAAGGGGACAAATAAACAAAAGGTAGCACCTTTGAGAATAACTACATGTAGTTTATGTCAACATGAGCTTTCGTAGACACAAGTCTAATTCCTGCATCTGAGGAAGTAGGCTTGTGTCTACGAAAGCTCATGTTGAAATAAACTAGTTAGTCTCAAAGGTGCTACCTTTTCTTTATTTGTCTACTACAAAGACTAACACGGCTACCCCAAATCATTCTGTCCAGAAAGGGATAGTTAACGATGTCGAAATCGTAATCATCTCTTTTGTCATAAAGTCGACGAGAGAGAATGTCCGCTTCATTTTTGTAGAGATATAGATCTAAATATGATGTGCCTGTAGGGCTACCCCCAGGATTGTGAACATGCCCATTTATCTTGTTCAAGCCAGGAAGAAGGACAATGGACATCCATTCCTGACACCAGTATTAAGATGCTCATTATTCTGTTCGGAGTTCTTCTTCGAAAAACAAATACTTTTGCCAAAAAAAAAAGCGCCTAGCCCAGTAAATTGTCCAGCTGTAATGAGAAACCACAATATTTTTCCACTTGGCCTGAGATATCAATGAATTATTTCTTGTTTCAGATTATAAGAAGACCTCATTGCGTGCCTGTATGGAAATTTTTAACCGATTTGTCCTAAAATTGGAGAAAAGCTGGAAGGGCAAATTAATAGAACAGAGTGGTAAGTACAGAGAACAATAAGGGAGATTTCACACAGCACAGTTACGGATGGGCTGATGGTATAGTGTAAGCCAGAAGTTGAAATCGGTGTGCGGAAATTCTGAATTTTACTATAGTTTTAGACAGAAAAGATTTTAGATTTCAAATTTATTAGGGTGATTGGTTTTGTTAGAATTATCAACTTATTATTCAGAAACATATTCACTTCATTCTTATCCAGTAAATGAAGTGATTATCTAATGGGCCTTTACAAACTCTGTGATTGGCTGAAGATTCTTCCCATTGTCTCCACAGGCCAATGAAAATACAAAAGTTTTTTTTTTTTTTTTTAAAATTTGATTCGACCAATCAAGTGGTTTAAATCCTTAATTTACTGAAGTTTCTCTACAAATCTAATGCATGAATACATCTATGACATAGTCAATCCTTTTTATAACGACTCCATTTTCCCCAGTTAAATTTGTTGTTATAATGAATTTGCTAAATAATGAAAAGAGGATAAGCGTATTTAGACAATGTTTCTGTAAACTTTGTCATGACAATGAAGTTTTTGTTGTAATGAATGTCGTTATAATGAGGGTTCACTGCACATATATAATATTATTTCCATGGCCTCATCATGGACATTCAAAATATTAGAGAGCATGATTCTGTGGTGAAGTGATTTGAAGATATTATTTTGAGCGCCTGCATCTATTTTTCGAATCTTTTTCCCTGCAAGTGTACTTAAACTGTTTTTCTAATGATTCCTCTTTTACAGGCATGAAGAAGGAATTCTAAGCTTTATTCGCCAACATCAAACAGTTTGGATGAGAAATGATTCTGTATCCCACACGGACCTTGACGAATGTACAATCAGACTTTTCAGAACAAACATTCCCTATTTGGCTCCAGAGCTACCGTGTTTATCAGCATGACCTCAACCTTTGACCTCGTCCTTTCTCTTCCACTTCAAAAACCACAATCGTCAGTCTACTTCATCAAGGACTAATCGAAAGATAGTTACCTTTAGAACAACCAGTTGAAACACATGGGAAGTTTCAAGTCATCACGATGAAAAGCCTGCTAGGAACAGCGAAGAATTCGGGAACAGTTGCCGAATTCAGAAACTGAAAGATTCCGAATTCGGCAACGTTCCCGAATTCAGAAACATGCCTACTATATTTTCAAAGCATGGGCGACATAGGACAAAACACACATTTTCTCACCTGTAGAAAAATGCCAGGTAGAATTTCCGAATGCTGCGATAAGGGGCTGCCACCTATTAGTGCAAAAAAATTATATCCGATGGCTACAAGAATGCTTGATCGCATTTTATGTGAAATAAGGGTGGATTTGGACCTCAAAGTTGTCGAATTCGTAAACATTTTTTCCGAATGTTCCCGAATTCGACGCTTGCGAATGAAATTGAAATCTGCAGCATGTGCTATTTGGTGAGAATAAGGTCTAAATTGAGTCATTTAAACACAAATTTAGACACGAAGGACCCCTTGGACCAAACAGATTTTTCAGCAGTGGAGACATAATGCCATCACACATCACCAGACTAAATGGCGTTTATCCAAGGGATCCTTCGTGTGTAAATATGTGTTCAAATGACCATTTTTTTTCATCAAATAGCACAGGCTTTGGATTCCACTCCCCCTGTTGGTTTTTTGCTCCTATAGTAGTATATAGGGTTGATTAACCCGCTCATTGACCTCAAAAATTTGCATATTGGGGAGGTCACGCGGAGGAGAGGTCAAGTGCACTATAGTTCCGGCAGAATGACCAAAAAGCTACATCCAACACAGGAGAGTTCCAATTGTTGCAGGGAATGTATTCATCCGCGGTGATGCGGTCTGCCTCCGCGGAGAAAAAGTAGTCCCCAGACTTCAAATACGCTGCATGGTCCGATTGGGTGGAGTGAGGTATCAAAGTGAAGCATTCGTGAAGGGGCATCCAGTCATGGGTGGGTGCATGTAAAATTAGGATTTTTTCCCGAAACTATAAAAAGCGGAACACGGACTTTACCCCTAAAATAGGGGAAAACCCCTATCAACCCTAGCCAAAAGGGCTAATATCGGTCCCCGGGATTATCGGGGCCTGCCTATCAAGTCAATGGGGTGGGTGCATGTAAAATTAGGATTTTTTCCCGAAACTATAAAAAGCGGAACACGGACTTTACCCCTAAAATAGGGGAAAACCCCTATCAACTCTAGCCAAAAGGGTTAATATCGGTCCCCGGGCTTATCGGGGCCTGCCTATCAAGTCAATGGGGTGGGTGCATGTAAAATTAGGATTTTTTCCGAAAATATAAAAAGCGGAACACGGACTTTACCTCTAATAATATCGGTCCCTGCTCTTATCGGGGTCTGCCTATCAATTCAATGGGGTGGGTGCATGTAAAATTAGGATTTTTTTCGGAAAATTTAAAAAGCGGAACTCGGACTTTACCCCTACAATAGGGGTCTGTATTATACAATATAATGGAAAATGCCTGTATGGGGTATGGGGATGGTCAATTTTTTCGTGGGCTTTACTATGGCTTGTGGGGTCTTGTTTTTCTCGTCTCGTCATTTAGAACATGATGGGAAGGATCCCGACGCGAAACGGGGAAATTTTTGGGAAAAGTCACCAAGGTCTGTACATAGGCTCATACTGGCTATATGGGGGGAGGGGTGGTCAATTTTTTTTGTGGGTGTTACTATGGGTTGTGGGGTCTCGTTTTTCTCGTCTCGCCGAGAAAACACAATGGGAGGGGTCCCGGAGCGAATCGGTGAAATTTTTGGGAAAAGTCACCGAGGTCTGTATATAGGCTCATACTGGCTATATGGGGGTATAGGTTCAACCTGATAAATTCACACACGTTCATTGTGATATGGGTTGTTTGGATTTGTTTTTCACGTCTCGTCATTTAGAACACGATGGGAAGGGTTTCGAAGCGAAACGATCAAATTTTTGGAAAAGTACCGGGTAGGTCTGTATATAGGCTCATATAGCTCCATACTATATATATGGGGGTATAGGTTCAACCTGTGAAATCCACATACGTTCATTGTGATATGGGTTGTTTGGATTTGTTTTTCACGTCTCGTCATTTAGAACACGATGGGAAATTTTTGGAAAAAGTTCACCGAGGCCTGGGTAAGCCTATAGGCCTATAGTGCATGGCTATGGGGGTATAGGCCCATACTGGGTTGACGTTTTGGGGTCTAGGTGAGCCCCTAATGATCCTATGGTGTCGTATGAGGTCTTGTTTTGAAGCTCTCGCGGAGGAGCATCCTACTGCACTAATGGCTCGTCCGTTTTCAATATTTTGCCCATGCGCAGTTTGGCCGTAGTATAGAAAGCAGGCATTTGGGGGGGGGGGTACGTGGGGTGTGTTTGGGGTAGAGATGGACCGCTATGGGTCTGAATGGGTCGTGGGAGGTATCAAAGTGAAGCTTGTGGGAGGTAGAGTCAGAATGGTGTGTTTTTAAGTGCAAGTCTCGTCAATCTGCGCATGCGCAGTTGGTTGTAATAAGTAAAGTTGCCATTTTGGGGCAGTACAAGAAGGTATTTGGGGTAGAGATGGACCATCCTTGGACCGAATGCGTCATGGGAGGTGTCATTTTGTAGCTCTCGGGGTGTAGATCCCGATTTGGGGGCTGCCCACGTCACCTGTGACGTCATCGGTGACGTCATCAGTACGAGTAGTAGCGAAAGTGGGCATTTTAGGGCACTGAAGGATGATATTTGGGGTAGAGAGTGACCATCCTTGGTCCGAATGCGTCGTGGGAGTTGTCATCTTGTAGCTCTCGGGGGCACATCCCAGACGTAGCTGCGTAGACGGGCGAGGTCGGTCAGTCGGAAATTGTAGATATCTTGAATAGGGCGATGACGGTAGAAACAGTGCCGGATCATGGGCCAATGGCGCCGATAGAGATAGATGTCACTCATTGGATGGTCTTCGTGTAACAGATCGCTAGGAACATTTATTGGTTCGTCCACGAAGTGTACTTTGCCCTCCACGTCGTACAAAATCTTGCCCAAGGTCTTGTCGTCGGAATTTGACTTTTGAATTAGGGCGACATCATCATCGGCCCTCGTCCGATGGGTGGGAGTTCCCCCTGTCTCGATATTGATGCCTACGGGCTCTTCTACCTACAAACGTGCCTGCGGAACAGGGTGTCGTGTGCGTTGGTGTCTCAGCAACTGACTGGTCAGTTTGATAAGCCGACCACATTCTTCGCATGGACGCTTGGGTACTTCATGGCGTGTACGTGTGTGGCGCTGTAAATGATCCGGGCGCTGAAACGACAGTGTACATATCGTACAGCTATATCGGGCGGTTCCTTCGTGCTTGGTAGCCTCATGGCGGCGCAAGTCGTGCAGACGAGTAAATGATTTCGAGCACGTAGTACAAGTGAACATCTTGGTGGTTGACAGAGTGTCTGATGAAACGGCCAGGCCGCTTCCCTTTTATAGCACGCTAGCTGGTATCATGTTCGGGCACCTCCGTGTCTCTTCGGTGATTTCCGTGACATCTTCGGTGACCTCCGTGTCTCTTCGGGCACCTCCGTGACATCTTCGATGACCTCCGTGACATCTTCGGGCACCTCCGTGTCTCCTCGGCCACCTCCGTGTATTCGGGAAGTGACCGAAGAGACTCGGAAGTGAACGACATTGTGGGATAAACCCCACAGACAGATCAGTACATGTGCTATCATGTTCACACTCCGTCACCGAAAAGACACGGACTGAAGATGGCGGACCTCGCCCGGTGGTGGTGGTGGTGGGAGCTCCCGTGTGGCAGAGCTCTTGGAGCTCAAAGCGTGTGGAGCTCAGAGCTCGGAAGTGACATTTGCATATGACCTCTATGAGGTCACTTCCGCTTCCGTTCACGTGACCGGAACTGACCTTTGAACCCGGCGCGCGCAAACAATACCGGATAAAATTGCGCGCCTGGGTCAAAGGTCAGTTCCGGTCACGTGAACAGAGGTCATATGCAAATGTCTCTTCCGAAGCTCTGAGCTCCACACGCTTTGAGCTCCAAGAGCTCCGATCCAAGAGCTCTGCCACACGGGAGCTCCCACCATCACCACCACCACCACCGGGGCGAGGTCCGCCATCTTCAGTCCGTGTCTTTTCGGTGACGGAGTGTGAACATGATAGCACATGTACTGACCTGTCTGTGGCGTTTTCCCCACAATGTCGTTGACTTCCGAGTCTCTTCGGTCACTTCCCAAAATGACACGTAGGTGGCCGAAGAGACACGGAGGTGCCCGAAGATGTCACGGAGGTCACCGAAGATGTCACGGAGGTCACCAAAAAGACACGGAGGTGACCGAAGAGACACGGAAATTGCCGAAAAGACACGAATGTCACGGAAAAACGTATAAAAGTGGGAATTGTTACGGCATTCATCATTTCCAGATCCACAGCCGATATGTTCTCTTGCACAACTTGCCAGAAGCTGTTTACTCGTCTAGATAATTTACGACGTAACGAGGCCTCCATCCGCAACGATGCTCGGTAAACTTGTACAACCTGCGCACGGTCATTCAATCGGGAGGATCATTTACTGCGCCACGAACGCTCATTCCACGAGGGCGCGACGGATCAATGTAACGGTTGTGGTCAACTCTTCAAACGACTCAGTGAGTTAAGACAGCACCAACGTTCGATTCATAGTCCATCACCACGGTATGAGCGACAACTTTCCACTAAAGAGGCACCCATGAGGGTCAGACCTAGTGAAGATGAGCCCGGGGAAACGAATGCCACTGGTGATGCGATCACGGAGAGCCCGCCTATACCCACAGTTCAGAAGAGCCTAGATATCCAGCCGGTCCCTAGCATTACTGTTCCCAGTCATACGCCTGACAACAACGAACATTTTCTGGAAGATGCGGTGGATGTTCCCAGCGATCTCTTACAGGACGCCCATCCAGTGAGTGACATCTATCGGCGCCATTGGCCCATGATACGGCACTGTTTCCACCGTCATCGCCCTATTCAAGATATCTACAATTTCCGACTGACTGACCTCACCCGTCTACGCAACTACGTGGAAGCCATCTTCAATGACCAAGCTACGTTCTTCAAATTAAATCTGGCGTTTGGTTATGTACTGCAGCATGAGGGGACAGATCAAGTCCGATACTTTTATCCGAGCAGTAACATCCGGGTATTTGACCAGCCGTTTACCATCATTAACCGGGCGTCGCTACAAACGATGCTGGAGAAACTGGACACCGTGGGTCCCTTTGAATGGGCCCAACAACAACGCCCCAACACCAAGTGGACAGTGGAGAGGGTGACCAATGTTACGTTCTTCGTGACCAAATTACGGAATCTTCCCATCGGGTGAATGTATTCACCCATGCACTGATAGATACTCAGAATGGACAAACAACTATCTGAGGATATGTTGCCTCAACGGTACCCTGGGCTGCCCGACGATGATTAGAATAAACGGTTCAAAGCGAACATGGCCGAAGATGGAACTTTCTGAAATGGAGACATCTGATTGGACAAGAATACATCTAACGGACAGGGACGAATATGACAGATGCAAATGGTGGCCTCTGATTGGACAAGAGTCTTCTTGAATTGTAAATATACCCAACGCGGCTCCCCCAGCGTGGGTTTGATGTAACATTGGGGAGAATAAACTACATGAAAAAACTTCTTGTTGTTCTTGTTCTCTCATGTCTCATCCTTGTTGTTGTTGTTGTACTCTCTCCGGTCTGTTAAGGCGTAACGACGGACGTCACTGCATTTCGAAGAATGAGTGACAATTCCATGGAATATCTAGAAAATCAGAGCTTCTGAGCTATTTCACCAGGGCGTTGAAGCATTGAGCTTGGTGTTGGCGGGCATTGCTACAAGATGACACCTCACACGACGCATTCGGACCAAGGATGGTCCATCGCTACACCATATACCTTCCTTCACTGCCCCAAAATACCCGCTTTCGCTACTACTCGTACTGATTACGTCACCAATGACGTCACAGATGCTGCGGACATGCCTCAAATCGAGGTGTACACCCCGAGAGCTACAACATGACACCTCCCACGACGCATTCGGACCAAGGATGGTCCATCTCTACACCAAATACCATCCTTCACTGCCCCAAAATGCCCACTTTCGCTACTACTCGTGTTGATGACGTCACCAATGTCGTCACAGATGACGTGAACTTCCCTCAAATCGGGATGTGCCCCCGAGAGCTACAAGATGACACCTCCCACGACGCATTTGGACCAAGGATGGTCACTCTCTACCCCAAATATCATCCTTCAGTGCCCTAAAATGCCCACTTTCGCTACTACTCGTACTGATGACGTCAACGATGACGTCACAGGTGACGTGGGCAGCCCCCAAATCGGGGTCTACACCCCGAGAGCTACAAAATGACACCTCCCAGGACGCATTCGGACCAAAGATGGTCCATCTCTACCCCAAATACCTTCTTGTACTGCCCCAAAATGGCAACTTTACTTACTACAACCAACTGCGCATGCGCAGATTGACGAGTCTTGCAATTAAAAACACATCATTCTGACTTTACCTCCCATAAGCTTCACTTTGATACCTCCCACGACCCATTCAGACCCATAGCGGTCCATCTCTACCCCAAACACACCCCACGAACCCCCCAAAATTCCTGCTTTCTATGCTACGGCCAAACTGCGCATGCGCAAAATATTGAAAACGGACGAACCATTAGTGCAGTCGGATGCTCCTCCGCGAGAGCTTCAAAACAAGACCTCATACGACACCATAGGATCATTAGGGGCTCACCTAGGTCCCAAAACGTCAACCCAGTATGGGCCTATACCCCCATAACCATGCAGTATAGGCCTATGGGCTTACCCAGGCCTCGGTGAACTTTTTCCAAAAATTTCACCGTTTCGTTTCGAAAACCTTCCCATCGTGTTCTAAATGATGAGACGTGAAAAACAAATCCAAACAACCCATATCACAATGAACGTATGTGAATTTCCCAGGATGAACCTATACCCCCATATATATACATGTAGTATGGAGCTATATGAGCCTATATACAGACCTACCCGGTACTTTTCCAAAAATTTGACCGTTTCGCTTCGAAACCCTTCCCATCGTGTTCTAAATGACGAGACGTGAAAAACAAATCCAAACAACCCATATCACAATGAACGTGTGTGAATTTCCCAGGTTGAACCTATAGCCCCATATAGCCAGTATGGGACTATATGGGCTGTATGGTACTTTTCCAAAATTTTCACCGTTGCGCTCCGAGACCATTCCCGTCGTGTTCTGAATGACGAGACGTGAAAAACAAATCCAAACAACCCATATCACAATGAACGTGTGTGAATTTCCCAGGTTGAACCTATATAGTACCCCCATATAGCCAGTATACGACTACATGGGGATATATACAGACCTCGGTGACTTTTCCCAAAAATTTCCCCGATTCGCTCCGGGACCCCTCCCATTGTGTTTTTCTCGGCGAGACGAGAAAAACGAGATCCCACAACCCATAGTAAAGCCCACAAAAAAAAATTGACCACCCCTTCCCCCATATAGCCAGTATGAGCCTATATCCAGACCTCGGTGACTTTTCCCTATAATTTCACCGATTCGCTCCGGGACCCCTCCCATTGTGTTTTTCTCGGCGAGACGAGAAAAACGAGACCCCACAACCCATAGTAACACCCCCCCAAAAAACTGACTACCCCTCCCCCCATATAGCCAGTATGAGCCTATAAACAGACCTCGGTGACTTTTCACAAAAATTACACCGTTTCGCTTCGGGACCCTTCCCATCATGTTCTAAATGACGAGACGTGAAAAACAAGACCCCACAAGCCATAGTAAAGCCCACGAAAAAAATTGACCATCCCCATACCCCATACAGGCATTTTCTCTTATATTGTATAATTACAAGCGTCTAGTCCGTCATTCATAATCCAGCCGTCGTCCATTAGAGAATATCCGCGTCCATAATCCAAAGACCTATTCCATTTTCCACATAACAGTATTAGCACCAAATTCAAAAGGACAATCATAGTATACATAAACATAGGCTAGTTTCCTGCAAGAGAGAAGCGGTCAACGGTTTTCAATGATGCCGGCAAGACATCATGATGTTCCAAAAATATCAAATCCGTATCGCTGATCAGTATTCTTAATCCATAATATTCGTTATAAAGTCGTTATCTAAAGAATGATGTATCTCAGTCACGCTTTGATTGTGACTGTTCATATGAGTACCATAAGGTTCTTGAAGTACATGGGTTCATACGGCCCCTAGCCCCGGGTTAAGCGGAATTAGACACAAGTTACGAAACGTAGCGCCATAGATCTTGCACGCTACGTTCGTATTTTGCTATCAGCATACGATATGTATCGCCAAATTTGAGAAACTTTGAGTGTAGGCGCTTGGTGGAATAGCCCTGTTTTTTAAGTTTCTGCACCAGTGTTTTGTGACGTTGTTTAAAATCGTCACATTTAACACAGTATCTAGCAAATGCTACTAAGCGAGATATGTATGCGCCATATGCAGGTCCCACTGGAATATTACTGTCCAGAAAGGGATAGTTTACGATGTCGAAATTGTAATCATCTCTTTTGTCATAAAGTCGACGAGAGAGAATGCCCGCTTCATTTTATAGAGATATAGATCTAAATATGATGTGCCTGTAGGGCTATCTGTAGTTTCCTTCAAATCCAGTGAAGGTGGATATATCCTTCCTTGCGTCATTTATATAGCGATTATCCACAGCGAGAAGATCGTCTATATAGCGTTTGGTGAATGAGAAGGAACGGGCTTTGAATGGATCGGTTTTGAAAGCGCCTGCATATAGTCATATTCATAAGAGAACAGATACAGGTCAGCCAACAGGGGTGCACAATTAGTACCCATTGGAATACCTATATGCTGCTGATATATTGTGTTGCCAAATTTCACATAGATATTTTTAATGAGAAATTCAAGCAACTCTATAAACAAAAGAAACATCCCATGAATGATATCTCTTGTATGTAGTCGAGCTAAAGAATGCTTTATGGCTTCCGACATTAATATATCTACGATCAGTTTTCTTGAACACAAGATACTATTAATGAACTTAGACGGTCAATAAGGTCCTGATGAGGGATTGTAGTATAGAGAGTCGAGAAATCCCATGTGGATACATGTCTGTACGGTATGTGACCTTTAGCATCAAGTTCTTCCGTAAGACATTTTGAGTTTTTCAATATCCACATACATTCAACGCCAGAGTTCTTAGAAATAGTGGTGCAATACCTTTCACAAAATGCGTTTACCTCCTGAAGGGCCCTCGTCAATAGGGTTGAAAAATCTTGGTGGTGCAGCTTCTAGAACCAGCTATGAATCTAGCTTTGTATGGTGATTTATGCATTTTGGGAGTCCAGTATATTTTTGGTATGCCGTTATGATTGGTTGGAAGACAAATACCTCTTTCCCTGAGAAACTTTTTGTGATTGTTAAATAAATTGTAGGGGTGAAAGTCCGAGTTCCGCTTTTTATATTTTCGGAAAAAATCCTAATTTTACATGCACCCTCCCCATTGACTTGATAGGCAGACCCCGATAAGCCCGGGGACCGATATTAGCCCTTTTGGCTAGAGGTGATACGGGTTTCCCCCTATTTTAGGGGTGAAGTACGTGTTCCGTTTTTTATATTTTCGGAAAAAAATCCTAATTTTACATGCACCCACCCCATTGACTTGATTGGCAGGCCCCGATAAGCCCGGGGACCGATATTAGCCCTTTTGGCTAGAGGTGATACGGGTTTCCCCCTATTTTAGGGGTGAAGTACGTGTTCCGTTTTTTATATTTTCGGGGAAAAATCCTAATTTTACATGCACCCACCCCATTGTCTTGATAGGCAGGTCCCAATAAGCCCGGGGACCGATATTAGCCCTTTTGGAAGGGCTATACCAAGGGTCTATTTCCAGCAACGAGGGGCCTACTGTGGACTGCACCCTATATGCAATACCTTATATACAGTAAAAATATACTCTGACGTATGATACGCTCTGCTGACTTGTGATAAGCCATTTGTCTTGTCATTTTCGCTCATATTGTTCAGTTTTATACCATTTTAATGTACGCTTTCAGATCTTTCGAATGTCGGGCAGAATATTTAGAAATTTTCAAGTGAAACATAGAACAACAACGCCGATAACATATGTTGCCAAGCAGGACTATACAGATTTACCTCCCCTCCCTCCGCCCCGACTATGGCATCTAAAATGCATTATCTCGGACACCAACACCAATTTGATTAGGCACCGTTTCCAATTATCGTTCGCGAATGAATCGTTTATTTCGTCAAATTTTCTCGAAGTCGCGATTTTCCAAGGCGCGAGGGAATGTTTTTTTTCTTCAAAATAAACGATTCATTCGCGATCGCTGTTCGAATGGGTTTTTTTTTCTGTTGGCAATCGTTTTTCAATCGAGAAAATTCTCGCGAATAAAAAGCGATATCGCGATTCAATCGCTTTTTAATCGAGAAAATATAAACGATTGAAAAAAAAACTATTGAGGATTATAGCCGAAAGTAGTACGCCATTGGTTCAGCCTGACTGACCCGCATACACGTTCGAGCTTCTAACACTTCAGTCAGAAGTGTTAGACTATATAAAGTTCGATCATTTTTTCTTCTTCCTTTTCCATTCTTTGCCTAGTGTAAAACTATAGCGTGTTTCTGTACAGTTGGCGGTTATATAGATACGATGGGGATATTGAAAGAAATTGAAAAAAGATATCTATATATATACATAGGAATAATGGTTATGCATATAATTATAACTTCATATTTACATATATTTTGTACGGGACACAGGCCCGGATATGGTCAGATTGGGTCATTTGCACTTGCAATTTCGTGTATTATTTTGGGTATTTCTGTGTTTTAAAGCTGGTATTATTCCAGATTTCTTGTGTAGTATTTTTCGTGAACGTTTTTGGCATCTGTGCGGGCTGAAATTTTGAGTTGATTCATCAGATTTTCGCTGTACGCGTGGTTTTTTGTCCTACGATCACCATTTTCCTTGTGTAGATAGATGGCGCTGTATTGAATATAACACTGTCATACGGGGCTTTTGAGTCTTCGCAAGCACTTAATTATTAATATATAGCGCGGGCTATTTGTAAACAATTTCACAACTGGTTAATCCAGTAAGAGATGAAATTATATAATATTCAGTTGGTTTTTGGCTTGAGCTTCCCTTTGGAATCATTCATAGTTCATTTATCAAAATATAAAATTAAAATAAAAAGTATTGTACATATGCGAATCCAACCGTTATATGCGATTCAATCAAAACGATATGTATTTGATATAAATATGAAATCACTGCCGCGAATATTCTTATAATAAATAAAATTAACTTGATGGTGATTTTTTGAACTTATTCACATCTCAATAGTTTAAAAACTGTACCAAAACATGAATGGATACCCTCTCCTAATGTATGTTTTACTATAACAAAATATACATATTTAATTACACTATTTTTCACCTTAATTAACCTAGAAATTCTCAACTGGAGGGCTAAGCTGTTCTGGGTTATCGCCATGCGCCCATTCACACCTCTATCAAGCCTGTGCCGTAATCATTCTGATAATGCAATCAACGAACTCAAATCCACTTATGACCTGTACCCGGTATTTACAAAACAAGATATTGTGACTATCATCCTGTATCATTAATACATTGTCGACTCACACGATTATTGAATAAACATGTAATTTTGTCATTTACGCTTCGCCAGAGTAAATCTGAGCGCGAACGTCACAGGAAGCATGGTACAGGAATATGAAAAGATATTTCCAGCATACGCCCTACTTCGGCTTGTAGGAGACTATAGATCGTGAATCATATATATTATTCGGTTATCTTACGCATTTATACAGTATAGTATAGTAATATAGGTTTTTCCATCGACAAATCCGCAATCAACATTACATGTAGTTCCCAGTTCGCGGATAAAGCGGCGTACGACGGCAACACGGCCTATGTGTCAAATATCACTCCGCCTCACGATTCTCTCGCGCCTTGAAAAAAACGATTCTCTCGCGATTGAAGATTCGCGATTAAGAACGGATCGCGCATGGGTAAACGATTCAAAAACGATATCGCGAGAGAATGGTTTTTTCCAGAAAAGGTTCAATCGTTTTTTCTCATTTTTTTCTCGATATCCTCGCGACTGATTCGCGATTGATCGCTTTTCAATCGAGAAAATTGAAGAAAAATCGCGACTGAAGAAAAAACGATTAATGGAAACGATCCCTTACTCAACATGATATTTCCCAACGTAAAACTCACGGACAATATTAAATACTCTGAATAGGTAACAGTTATTTGCGTATTAGCCATTATTTTTGAAGATTCTGAGAGAATTTTTGATATTTACCAGACGGAGGATACTACAAATTTAACATCAATTTGACCATAATTCCAGTTATTTTTACATATTCCGTGCCTATCTGATATGGTTTAGAAGCTAGAAAGTGAGATTATAATTCGGACAATTGCTGCGAACCCATCGTCATGGCTATTACGATAATATTTGAGGTTTTATCCCGAAATGTCGACTTCAGATGGTAAACCACACCAAAACAAAGATGGGGTAGGGGGGAAGGGGAGGAACGGATATCCAACGAAAAAGCCATTATATGGCAAGTGTGATATACTAGTGTACTCGTATTCTCTCGCAGACTATTATGAGCTACCAACACTTTTTCCATAAAATACACCTTAGTCATATATGCAATACCTTATATACAGTAAAAATATACTCTGAAGTATGATACGCTCTGCTGACTTGTGATAAGCCATTTGCCTTGTCATTTTTGCTCAAATTGTTCAGTTTTATACCATTTTAATGTACGCTTTCAGATCTTTCGAATGTCGGGCAGAATATTTAGAAATTTTCAAGTGAAACATAGAACAACTACGCCGATAACATATGTTGCCAAGCAGGACTATATAGATTTACCTCCCCTTGGACGGGGCGACTATGGCATCTAAAATGCATTATCTCGGGCACCAACACCAATTTGATTACTCAACATGATATTTCCCAACGTAAAACTCACGGACAATATTAAATACTCTGAATAGGTAACAGTTATTTGCGTATTAGCCATTATTTTTGAAGATTCTGAGAGAATTTTCGATATTTACCAGACGGAGGATACTACAAATTTAACATCAATTTGACCATAATTCCAGTTATTTTTACATATTCCGTGCCTATCTGATATGGTTTAGAAGCTGGAAAGTGAGATTATAATTCGGACAATTGCTACGAACCCATCGTCATGGCTCTTACGATAATATTTGAGGTTTTATCTCGAAATGTCGACTTCAGATGGTAAAAAAAAAAAAAAACAAAGATGGGGTAGGCGGAAAGGGGAGGAACGAATATCCAACGAAAAAGCCCTTTTATGGCAAGTGTGATATACTAGTGTACTCGTATTCTCTCGCAGACTATTATGAGCTACCAACACTTTTTCCATAAAATACACCTTAGTCATATATGCAATACCTTATATACAGTAAAAATATACTCTGACGTATGATACGCTCTGCTGACTTGTGATAAGCCATTTGCCTTGTCATTTTCGCTCAAATTGTTCAGTTTTATACCATTCTAATGTACGCTTTCAGATCTTTCGAATGTCGGGCAGAATATTTAGAAATTATCAAGTGAAACATAGAACAACAACGCCGATAACATATGTTGCCAAGCAGGACTATACAGATTTACCTCCCCTTGGACGGGGCGACTATGGCATCTAAAATGCATTATCTCGGACACCAACACCAATTTGATTACTGAACATGATATTTCCCAACGTAAAACTCACGGACAATATTAAATACTCTGAATAGGTAACAGTTATTTGCGTATTAGCCATTATTTTTGAAGATTCTGAGAGAATTTTCTATATTTACCAGACGGAGGATACTACAAATTTAACATCAATTTGACCATAATTCCAGTTATTTTTACATATTCCGTGCCTATCTGATATGGTTTAGAAGCTAGAAAGTGAGATTATAATTCGGACAATTGCTGCGAACCCATCGTCATGGCTATTACGATAATATTTGAGGTTTTATCCCGAAATGTCGACTTCAGATGGTAAACCACACCAAAACAAAGATGGGGTAGGGGGGAAGGGGAGGAACGGATATCCAACGAAAAAGCCATTATATGGCAAGTGTGATATACTAGTGTACTCGTATTCTCTCGCAGACTATTATGAGCTACCAACACTTTTTCCATAAAATACACCTTAGTCATATATGCAATACCTTATATACAGTAAAAATATACTCTGAAGTATGATACGCTCTGCTGACTTGTGATAAGCCATTTGCCTTGTCATTTTTGCTCAAATTGTTCAGTTTTATACCATTTTAATGTACGCTTTCAGATCTTTCGAATGTCGGGCAGAATATTTAGAAATTTTCAAGTGAAACATAGAACAACTACGCCGATAACATATGTTGCCAAGCAGGACTATACAGATTTACCTCCCCTTGGACGGGGCGACTATGGCATCTAAAATGCATTATCTCGGACACCAACACCAATTTGATTACTCAACATGATATTTCCCAACGTAAAACTCACGGACAATATTAAATACTCTGAATAGGTAACAGTTATTTGCGTATTAGCCATTATTTTTGAAGATTCTGAGAGAATTTTCGATATTTACCAGACGGAGGATACTACAAATTTAACATCAATTTGACCATAATTCCAGTTATTTTTACATATTCCGTGCCTATCTGATATGGTTTAGAAGCTGGAAAGTGAGATTATAATTCGGACAATTGCTACGAACCCATCGTCATGGCTCTTACGATAATATTTGAGGTTTTATCTCGAAATGTCGACTTCAGATGGTAAAAAAAAACAAAACAAAGATGGGGTAGGCGGAAAGGGGAGGAACGAATATCCAACGAAAAAGCCCTTTTATGGCAAGTGTGATATACTAGTGTACTCGTATTCTCTCGCAGACTATTATGAGCTACCAACACTTTTTCCATAAAATACACCTTAGTCATATATGCAATACCTTATATACAGTAAAAATATACTCTGACGTATGATACGCTCTGCTGACTTGTGATAAGCCATTTGCCTTGTCATTTTCGCTCAAATTGTTCAGTTTTATACCATTCTAATGTACGCTTTCAGATCTTTCGAATGTCGGGCAGAATATTTAGAAATTATCAAGTGAAACATAGAACAACAACGCCGATAACATATGTTGCCAAGCAGGACTATACAGATTTACCTCCCCTTGGACGGGGCGACTATGGCATCTAAAATGCATTATCTCGGACACCAACACCAATTTGATTACTGAACATGATATTTCCCAACGTAAAACTCACGGACAATATTAAATACTCTGAATAGGTAACAGTTATTTGCGTATTAGCCATTATTTTTGAAGATTCTGAGAGAATTTTCTATATTTACCAGACGGAGGATACTACAAATTTAACATCAATTTGACCATAATTCCAGTTATTTTTACATATTCCGTGCCTATCTGATATGGTTTAGAAGCTAGAAAGTGAGATTATAATTCGGACAATTGCTGCGAACCCATCGTCATGGCTATTACGATAATATTTGAGGTTTTATCTCGAAATGTCGACTTCAGATGGTAAACCACACCAAAACAAAGATGGGGTAGGGGGAAAGGGGAGGAACGGATATCCAACGAAAAAGCCCTTATATGGCAAGTGTGATATACTAGTGTACTCGTATTCTCTCGCAGACTATTATGAGCTACCAACACTTTTTCCATAAAATACACCTTAGTCATATATGCAATACCTTATATACAGTAAAAATATACTCTGACGTATGATACGCTCTGCTGACTTGTGATAAGCCATTTGCCTTGTCATTTTCGCTCAAATTGTTCAGTTTTATACCATTTTATTGTACGCTTTCAGATCTTTCGAATGTCGGGCAGAATATTTAGAAATTTAAGTGAAACATAGAACAACTACGCCGATAACATATGTTGCCAAGCAGGACTATACAGATTTACCTCCCCTTGGACGGGCGACTATGGCATCTAAAATGCATTATCTCGGACACCAACACCAATTTGATTACTCAACATGATATTTCCCAACGTAAAACTCACGGACAATATTAAATACTCTGAATAGGTAACAGTTATTTGCGTATTAGCCATTATTTTTGAAGATTCTGAGAGAATTTTCGATATTTACCAGACGGAGGATACTACAAATTTAACATCAATTTGACCATAATTCCAGTTATTTTTACATATTCCGTGCCTATCTGATATGGTTTAGAAGCTAGAAAGTGAGATTATAATTCGGACAATTGCTGCGAACCCATCGTCATGGCTCTTACGATAATATTTGAGGTTTTATCTCGAAATGTCGACTTCAGATGGTAAAACACACCAAAACAAAGATGGGGTAGGGGGGAAGGGGAGGAACGGATATCCAACGAAAAAGCCCTTTTATGGCAAGTGTGATATACTAGTGTACTCGTATTCTCTCGCAGACTATTATGAGCTACCAACACTTTTTCCATAAAATACACCTTAGTCATATATGCAATACCTTATATACAGTAAAAATATACTCTGACATATGATACGCTCTGCTGACTTGTGATAAGCCATTTGCCTTGTCATTTTCGCTCAAATTGTTCAGTTTTATACCATTTTAATGTACGCTTTCAGATCTTTCGAATGTCGGGCAGAATATTTAGAAATTTTCAAGTGAAACATAGAACAACTACGCCGATAACATATGTTGCCAAGCAGGACTATACAGATTTACCTCCCCTTGGACGGGGCGACTATGGCATCTAAAATGCATTATCTCGGACACCAACACCAATTTGATTACTCAACATGATATTTCCCAACGTAAAACTCACGGACAATATTAAATACTCTGAATAGGTAACAGTTATTTGCGTATTAGCCATTATTTTTGAAGATTCTGAGAGAATTTTCGATATTTACCAGACGGAGGATACTACAAATTTAACATCAATTTGACCATAATTCCAGTTATTTTTACATATTCCGTGCCTATCTGATATGGTTTAGAAGCTAGAAAGTGAGATTATAATTCGGACAATTGCTGCGAACCCATCGTCATGGCTATTACGATAATATTTGAGGTTTTATCTCGAAATGTCGACTTCAGATGGTAAAACACACCAAAACAAAGATGGGGTAGGGGGAAGGGGAGGAACGGATATCCAACGAAAAAGCCCTTATATGGCAAGTGTGATATACTAGTGTACTCGTATTCTCTCGCAGACTATTATGAGCTACCAACACTTTTTCCATAAAATACACCTTAGTCATATATGCAATACCTTATATACAGTAAAAATATACTCTGACATATGATACGCTCTGCTGACTTGTGATAAGCCATTTGCCTTGTCATTTTCGCTCAAATTGTTCAGTTTTATACCATTTTAATGTACGCTTTCAGATCTTTCGAATGTCGGGCAGAATATTTAGAAATTTTCAAGTGAAACATAGAACAACTACGCCGATAACATATGTTGCCAAGCAGGACTATACAGATTTACCTCCCCTTGGACGGGGCGACTATGGCATCTAAAATGCATTATCTCGGACACCAACACCAATTTGATTACTGAACATGATATTTCCCAACGTAAAACTCACGGACAATATTAAATACTCTGAATAGGTAACAGTTATTTGCGTATTAGCCATTATTTTTGAAGATTCTGAGAGAATTTTCTATATTTACCAGACGGAGGATACTACAAATTTAACATCAATTTGACCATAATTCCAGTTATTTTTACATATTCCGTGCCTATCTGATATGGTTTAGAAGCTAGAAAGTGAGATTATAATTCGGACAATTGCTGCGAACCCATCGTCATGGCTATTACGATAATATTTGAGGTTTTATCTCGAAATGTCGACTTCAGATGGTAAACCACACCAAAACAAAGATGGGGTAGGGGGAAAGGGGAGGAACGGATATCCAACGAAAAAGCCCTTATATGGCAAGTGTGATATACTAGTGTACTCGTATTCTCTCGCAGACTATTATGAGCTACCAACACTTTTTCCATAAAATACACCTTAGTCATATATGCAATACCTTATATACAGTAAAAATATACTCTGAAGTATGATACGCTCTGCTGACTTGTGATAAGCCATTTGCCTTGTCATTTTCGCTCAAATTGTTCAGTTTTATACCATTTTATTGTACGCTTTCAGATCTTTCGAATGTCGGGCAGAATATTTAGAAATGTTAAGTGAAACATAGAACAACTACGCCGATAACATATGTTGCCAAGCAGGACTATACAGATTTACCTCCCCTTGGACGGGCGACTATGGCATCTAAAATGCATTATCTCGGACACCAACACCAATTTGATTACTCAACATGATATTTCCCAACGTAAAACTCACGGACAATATTAAATACTCTGAATAGGTAACAGTTATTTGCGTATTAGCCATTATTTTTGAAGATTCTGAGAGAATTTTTGATATTTACCAGACGGAGGATACTACAAATTTAACATCAATTTGACCATAATTCCAGTTATTTTTACATATTCCGTGCCTATCTGATATGGTTTAGAAGCTAGAAAGTGAGATTATAATTCGGACAATTGCTGCGAACCCATCGTCATGGCTATTACGATAATATTTGAGGTTTTATCCCGAAATGTCGACTTCAGATGGTAAACCACACCAAAACAAAGATGGGGTAGGGGGGAAGGGGAGGAACGGATATCCAACGAAAAAGCCATTATATGGCAAGTGTGATATACTAGTGTACTCGTATTCTCTCGCAGACTATTATGAGCTACCAACACTTTTTCCATAAAATACACCTTAGTCATATATGCAATACCTTATATACAGTAAAAATATACTCTGAAGTATGATACGCTCTGCTGACTTGTGATAAGCCATTTGCCTTGTCATTTTTGCTCAAATTGTTCAGTTTTATACCATTTTAATGTACGCTTTCAGATCTTTCGAATGTCGGGCAGAATATTTAGAAATTTTCAAGTGAAACATAGAACAACTACGCCGATAACATATGTTGCCAAGCAGGACTATACAGATTTACCTCCCCTTGGACGGGGCGACTATGGCATCTAAAATGCATTATCTCGGACACCAACACCAATTTGATTACTCAACATGATATTTCCCAACGTAAAACTCACGGACAATATTAAATACTCTGAATAGGTAACAGTTATTTGCGTATTAGCCATTATTTTTGAAGATTCTGAGAGAATTTTCGATATTTACCAGACGGAGGATACTACAAATTTAACATCAATTTGACCATAATTCCAGTTATTTTTACATATTCCGTGCCTATCTGATATGGTTTAGAAGCTGGAAAGTGAGATTATAATTCGGACAATTGCTACGAACCCATCGTCATGGCTCTTACGATAATATTTGAGGTTTTATCTCGAAATGTCGACTTCAGATGGTAAAAAAAAAAAAAAACAAAGATGGGGTAGGCGGAAAGGGGAGGAACGAATATCCAACGAAAAAGCCCTTTTATGGCAAGTGTGATATACTAGTGTACTCGTATTCTCTCGCAGACTATTATGAGCTACCAACACTTTTTCCATAAAATACACCTTAGTCATATATGCAATACCTTATATACAGTAAAAATATACTCTGACGTATGATACGCTCTGCTGACTTGTGATAAACCATTTGCCTTGTCATTTTCGCTCAAATTGTTCAGTTTTATACCATTCTAATGTACGCTTTCAGATCTTTCGAATGTCGGGCAGAATATTTAGAAATTATCAAGTGAAACATAGAACAACAACGCCGATAACATATGTTGCCAAGCAGGACTATACAGATTTACCTCCCCTTGGACGGGGCGACTATGGCATCTAAAATGCATTATCTCGGACACCAACACCAATTTGATTACTGAACATGATATTTCCCAACGTAAAACTCACGGACAATATTAAATACTCTGAATAGGTAACAGTTATTTGCGTATTAGCCATTATTTTTGAAGATTCTGAGAGAATTTTCGATATTTACCAGACGGAGGATACTACAAATTTAACATCAATTTGACCATAATTCCAGTTATTTTTACATATTCCGTGCCTATCTGATATGGTTTAGAAGCTGGAAAGTGAGATTATAATTCGGACAATTGCTACGAACCCATCGTCATGGCTCTTACGATAATATTTGAGGTTTTATCTCGAAATGTCGACTTCAGATGGTAAAAAAAAAACAAAACAAAGATGGGGTAGGCGGAAAGGGGAGGAACGAATATCCAACGAAAAAGCCCTTTTATGGCAAGTGTGATATACTAGTGTACTCGTATTCTCTCGCAGACTATTATGAGCTACCAACACTTTTTCCATAAAATACACCTTAGTCATATATGCAATACCTTATATACAGTAAAAATATACTCTGACGTATGATACGCTCTGCTGACTTGTGATAAGCCATTTGCCTTGTCATTTTCGCTCAAATTGTTCAGTTTTATACCATTTTAATGTACGCTTTCAGATCTTTCGAATGTCGGGCAGAATATTTAGAAATTTTCAAGTGAAACATAGAACAACTACGCCGATAACATATGTTGCCAAGCAGGACTATACAGATTTACCTCCCCTTGGCCGGGACGACTATGGCATATAAAATGCATTATCTCGGACACCAACACCAATTTGATTACTCAACATGATATTTCCCAACGTAAAACTCACGGACAATATTAAATACTCTGAATAGGTAACAGTTATTTGCGTATTAGCCATTATTTTTGAAGATTCTGAGAGAATTTTCGATATTTACCAGACGGAGGATACTACAAATTTAACATCAATTTGAGCATAATTCCAGATATTTTTACATATTCCGTGCCTATCTGATATAGTTTAGAAGCTAGAAAGTGAGATTATAATTCGAACAATTGCTGCGAACCCATCGTCATGGCTATTACGATAATATTTGAGGTTTTATCTCGAAATGTCGACTTCAGATAGTAAAACACACCAAAACAAAGATGGGGTAGGGGGAAAGGGGAGGAACGGATATCCAACGAAAAAGCCCTTATATGGCAAGTGTGATATACTAGTGTACTCGATTTCTCTCGCAGACTATTATGCGCCAGCAACACTTTTTCCATAAAATACACCTTAGTCATATATGCAATACCTTATATACAGTAAAAATATACTCTGACGTATGATACGCTCTGCTGAATTGTAATAAGCCATTTGCCTTGTCATTTTCGCTCAAATTATTCAGTTTTATACCATTTTAATGTACGCTTTCAGATCTTTCCAATGTCGGGCAGAATATTTAAAAATTTTCAAGTGAAACATAGAACAACTACGCCGATAACATATATTGCCAAGGCGGACTATACAGATTTACCTCCCCTTGGGCGGGGCGACTATGGCATCTAAAATGCATTATCTCGGACACCAACACTAATTTGATTACTCAACATGATATTTCACAACGTAAAACGCACGGACAATATTAAATACTTTGAATAGGTAACAGTTCTTTGCGTCTTAGCCATTATTTTTGAAGATTCTGAAAGAATTTTCGATATTTACCAGACGGAGGAAACTACAAATTTAACATCAATTTGACCATAATTCCAGTTATTTTTACATATTCCGTGCCTATCTGGTATGGCTTAGAAGCTAGAAAGTCAGATTATAATTCGAACAATTGCTGCGAACCCATCGTCATGGCTATTACGATAATATTTGAGGTTTTATCTCGAAATGTGTACTTCAGATGGTAAAACACACCAAAACAAAGATGGGGTAGGGGGAAAGGGGAGGAACGGATATCCAACGAAAAAGCCCTTATATGGCAAGTGTGATACACTAGTGTACTCGATTTCTCTCGCAGACTATTATGCGCCAGCAACACTTTTTGCATAAAATACACCTTAGTCATATAGGGAGTAGTCCAAAGTTTCGGATTATTGGTCCCCCTAAAAAATTTTAATACAGCAGAGCGTCAGGATCTGACCACATAATTATCCTTCCCTTTTTGGTAACCAGTATTTATAGTACCAAGCTTCTGGGTACTACCATTCCTTCAAAATGACATATGCGGATGGGTGGCTCGGTTGAGCTATATGGCGAGTCGGGCGGCGAAGTCAACCTTCGTCAGCCTCAGTTTCGTACGTTTTTCAGGTGTTTAAAAATAGGGTTATGTTACATATGGAATATGTGACAAAAAACGGCATGGTCGACCCCATATTTTGAATAGCTTTTTTATCTCGCCTGGAGACGGGGAACACTGTGACGAAATCTCATTGAAATCGATTGTCAAGATTTTTCCAGGAAATGAACGAAATATGGCGTATTTTGGGTCATTTTAATAGATTTCTCAGAAAATATGGAGTACGTTCCGAGGGAAGAAAATTGATCCCGGGTTGAATTTGCATAACTGGCTTGTATGCTGAATTAATGGTATGAGCATTCCCATGAAGAAAATATATACTTTTATATGGGTTTTCTGGATGGTTTGGCATCTCAGAAAGACGGAAGGGCCATACCAAGGGTCTATTTCCAGCAACGAGGGGGTCTACTGTGGACTGCACCATATATGCAATACCTTATATACAGTAAAAAATATACTCTGACGTATGATACGCTCTGCTGACTTGTAATAAGCCATTTGTCTTGTCATTTTCGCTCAAATTATTCAGTTTTATACCATTTTAATGTACGCTTTCAGATATTTCGAATGTCGGGCAGAATATTTAAAAAATTTCAAGTGAAACATAGAACAACTACGCCGATAACATATGTTGCCAAGCAGGACTATACAGATTTACCTCCCCTTGGACGAGGCGACTATGGCATCTAAAATGCATTATCTCGGACACCAACACTAATTTGATTACTCAACATGATATTTCACAACCTAAAACGCACGGATAATATTAAATACTCTGAATAGGTAACAGTTCTTTGCGTCTTAGCCATTATTTTTGAAGATTCTGAAAGAATTTTCGATATTTACCAGACGGAGGAAACTACAAATTTAACATCAATTTGACCATAATTCCAGTTATTTTTACATATTCCGTGCCTATCTGGTATGGTTTAGAAGCTAGAAAGTCAGATTATAATTCGAATAATTGCTGCGAACCCATCGTCATGGCTATTACGATAATATTTGAGGTTTTATCTCGAAATGTGTACTTCAGATGGTAAAACACACCAAAACAAAGATGGGGTAGGGAGAAAGGAGCGTAATGGATATCCAACGAAAAAGCCCTTATATGGCAAGTGTGATATACTAGAGTATTCGATTTCTCTCGCAGACTATTATGCGCCAGCAACACTTTTTCCATAAAATACACCTTAGTCATATATGCAATACCTTATATACAGTAAAAATATACTCTGAGGTGTGATACGCTCGGCTGACTTGTAATAAGCCATTTGCCTTGTCATTTTCGCTCAAATTGTTCAGTTTTATACCATTTTAATGTACGCTTTCAGATCTTTCGAATGTCGGGCAGAATATTTAAAAATTTTCAAGTGAAACATAGAACAACTTCGCCGATAACATATGTTGCCAAGCAGGACTATACAGATTTACCTCCCCTTGGGCGGGGCGACTATGGCATCTAAATGCATTATCTCGGACACCAACACTAATTTGATTACTCAACATGATATTTCCCAACGTAAAACGCACGGACAATATTAAATACTCTGAATAGGTAACAGTTCTTTGCGTCTTAGCCATTATTTTTGAAGATTCTGAAAGAATTTTCGATATTTACCAGACGGAGGAAACTACAAATGTAACATCAATTTGACCATAATTCCAGTTATTTTTACATATTCCGTGCCTATCTGGTATGGTTTAGAAGCTAGAAAGTCAGATTATAATTCGAACAATTGCTGCGAACCCATCGTCATGGCTATTACGATAATATTTGAGGTTTTATCTCGAAATGTGTACTTCAGATGGTAAAACACACCAAAACAAAGATGGGGTAGGGGGAAAGGGGAGGAACGGATATCCAACGAAAAAGCCCTTATATGGCAAGTGTGATATACTAGTGTACTCGATTTCTCTCGCAGACTATTATGCGCCAGCAACACTTTTTCCATAAAATACACCTTAGTCATATATGCAATACCTTATATACAGTAAAAATATACTCTGACGTATGATACGCTCTGCTGAATTGTAATAAGCCATTTGGCTTGTCATTTTCGCTCAAATTATTCAGTTTTATACCATTTTAATGTACGCTTTCAGATCTTTCGAATGTCGGGCAGAATATTTAAAAATTTTCAAGTGAAACATAGAACAACTACGCCGATAACATATATTGCCAAGGCGGACTATACAGATTTACCTCCCCTTGGGCGGGGCGACTATGGCATCTAAAATGCATTATCTCGGACACCAACACTAATTTGATTACTCAACATGATATTTCACAACGTAAAACGCAAGGACAATATTAAATACTCTGAATAGGTAGCAGTTCTTTGCGTCTTAGCCATTATTTTCGAAGATTCTGAAAGAATTTTCGATATTTACCAGACGGAGGAAACTACAAATTTAACATCAATTTGACCATAATTCCAGTTATTTTTACATATTCCGTGCCTATCTGGTATGGTTTAGAAGCTAGAAAGTCAGATTATAATTCGAACAATTGCTGCGAACCCATCGTCATGGCTATTACGATAATATTTGAGGTTTTATCTCGAAATGTGTACTTCAGATGGTAAAACACACCAAAACAAAGATGGGGTAGGGGGAAAGGGGAGGAACGAATATCCAACGAAAAAGCCCTTATATGGCAAGTGTGATATACTAGTGTACTCGATTTCTCTCGCAGACTATTATGCGCCAGCAACACTTCCTGCATAAAATACACCTTAGTCATATAGGGAGTAGTCCACAGTTTCGGATTATTGGTGTCCCTAAAAAATTTTAATACAGCAGAGCGTCAGGATCTGACCACATAATTATCCTTCCCTTTTTGGTAACCAGTATTTATAGTACCAAGCTTCTGGGCACTACCATTCCTTCAAAATGACATATGCGGATGGGTGGCTCGGTTGAGCTATATGGCGAGTCGGGCCGCGAAGTCAACCTTCGTCAGCCTCAGTTTCGTACGTTTTTCAGGTGTTTAAAAATAGGGTTATGTTACATATGGAATATGTGACAAAAAACGGAATGGTCGACCCCATATTTAGAATAGCTTTTTTATCCCGCCTCGAG
>JAVTVY010013344.1:0-57192 GCA_036873755.1 Hanleya hanleyi
AACCTTTGGGCTTCTTTGACATAGTTTTCCCTTGACATTATAACTGTAGCTGAGCCCTTATCTGCAGGTTTTAACACGATTCTGTGGTTTTTGCGTAGTTTTGTTAAAGATTGGCGTTCATTGAAGGATAAGTTTGGAATGTTTCCGAATCGCCCATTTGAAATTAGGTCATTAATTCGCTCTTCAAGGACCTTAACAGTTTTTGGAATTTCTGAGTCAACATTTGGTGGTACATACCCAGATTTCTCTGTGAAGGGTTGTCTTTCTCCAGCTGAAAATCTGAAGCGGTCTGCTAGACTCACCCGACGATTGAATTCATTAGTGATCTTAGATGTTTGCATCATCTTCTCTATATGTTGATCTATGCGGTCCTCAGGTGTAGGTTTCGATCTAGGTGTCGGGACAAAGGAAAGGCCTCGACTGAGAAGAGAGATGTCAGATTGTGTTAATTCAAGGTCACCAGTCAGATTTACTATACTAGTACCTAGACCAAGAGTAGGGTGGCACGTGCCCTGTCCCAAATTTAGTTTAAACCTATAGTATTGAGCCAGCGTGAATACAGGCAATTTGCCGTATCTTCAGTCCAGTGAATGTTGTCCCTACCAACCTTGAATTTGCCAGGATCGATTCTATGGATAATTTTGAGTTGTCTTTTTGAAGAGGCAAATTCATTTATCTGATTTATGCAAAAGCATTCACTGGCTGGAAGTGTGTCTGAAACTTGGAGCTGTATAAAATACAATTTTGACTTGGGAAATTTACGTCTCAAACAGCTCAACATATTGCTCATATTACTTCTGGCTTTTGAAGGCTCTTCTGCTTTATTATTTACGCCAATATTCAAGAGAATTTTGTCGGGTTGGGAAGGCCCGTTGTAGCGGTCCAAAATCTGTGTAAAATGTTGAAACTTAGCGCCAGGATAGCACTCTACTTGCACATCAGGATGGGGGTCCGAATTGATACGTGAAAGATTTGATGAGCCGAAAAGCAGAACCTTTTTGGTAACTGCCTTTTTGGTAACTTTTGGAGGCGCCATTCCCTTTTGTTTTGAGTTTCGTGCCTAAATTGCCAGAATTTCGGGTTCGAATTTTGACGATATGATGAACGCATATCGTTTGATGGAGGAGACCTTGCAGCGTCAGCATAGGTATTAGTGGAAGTAGAAGGAGCAGTGTTGGTAGGTCTAGGAGTGGTACGTGGGGATAGAAGAGTAGGGCGAGAAGATACAGTAGATGAAGAATGGTTAGGTGGGGGTCGGCGAACAGGAGGGTTGGTAGCATGGGTATTGGAAGCACCAGCCTCCCTGGGCGGGGGGGCTGGCGTTTCCAAATTTCCACGCGAAGTAGAGGGTAGAGGAGATTGTGACCGTGCTCGAGTATTTTGCCGAGATATCGGAGGAGTGGTAGCAGGCTGGTTACTACCCGAACGATTCTCCGATACCATAGGGGGATTCAGATTCGAAACAAATTTCCGAAAGGATGAAATAGTCCTGTCTGTCAATTTTGATTTGTAGTTTTCGTTTCCCCATTTTAAGGCATTAGAAAATGCACGGTCGAAGTCCAGGGTTTTTGAAGATTTGGCCGAAATAACCTGTGACTTCAATTTTGTTAAGCAATTTTTGTAATGTCCAACCAGCTCCATAAGACTTTTCTTTGCCCAATTTTGATTGATCAGTCCAATGTTAAAGTCAAAGTCAAGAGTTCGTTGAGCTGGCTTAAAGAAATTGTTCATATCCTCAACTCTACGTCTCAAAGAATTTGGAAGAGAGTCGTTTGCCAAATGCTCCTCTATGATGCCAATATGATGCAGGCACTGAAGTACCTGATACAGCGCTTTAACAAGACCAGAGAAAACCGAAAAAGTCTGGTTGGAAGCGTTTTTGGGGGCCGAACGTTGGGACGGAGGTTGACGAAAATTCCGTCTTTTGTTTGTAGAGCCGTATTTCCTGGCCATAATTTTGTTCTAATATAATTTTTGTCAATAAATGGTTTATAAAATTTCGAAAAAATGAGGTATGAACTTGTAATTTTGATGAAAAGCTTTTTGGGAAACTGAAAGGGAAGAAAGAATTAGGACAAATAGCAATTCAGTTAAATTTTGGTATAGAGAATAATTATGTACTGGATATCAGAAGTAATATAGGAAAAAATGGAAAAGCTAGTTAAATTATGCTGCACGTTAACTTTGATAGATATAAGCTTTATAATACATGTAAATATAAAATATGTTATGATAATACAAATTTCTATAAGACAATTACTGGAAGAAAAATTTATATAATAAAAATAATAGATAGATCAACAAATTACGTACAAATAAAATCAAATGAAACTGAAACAAAGATTGATTAGTAATACATGTATGATGCAAATGAAAAAAAAAAAAAAAATTGGAAATGGCCAAATGTTACACCGTCAATGTGTTTTGAGTTGAACAGAGAAACATAGCTATTGTAGTTTCCCACGGAATTTGTGGTGTCCGCTCATATATATAATGTGACGAAGCTCGAAACTCATTGCTTGTACCGGTCACACGTGGACTGGATGGTGTGTTGTATACGAGCGAACGCATTTGGCATTGCGTGATATCATAGAGAGGAAACGGGAAAACTGATATTCTTTTACGGATTTCGAAGTATCAGTGGTGAACTTATTGCAGTGTTTGTGAACGATGATTGGACTATGATGTTGCACTCGGTGGCCTAGGCTTCCTAACAGTTTTTGTAAACAACATTCTGAGATCTCCCCCCCCCTTCACACCTGCCCTATTTTACAAGATTTTTCTTGTAATTTTAAGGAACATTTTCTTAGTACGAATAAATATTTAAATTGACACTTTTTCTAGTTGTTTGTATATTTTATTGACAATATTTGAGCAATGTTATGCACTAAAATTTAAAACGATTTTACACTTACGGCCAGTGAACTAGTGTTATTTATAGCTTCAAAAAAGAAGTGGTGT
The DNA here is from genome assembly GCA_036873755.1 of Hanleya hanleyi. NCBI lineage: Eukaryota > Metazoa > Mollusca > Polyplacophora > Lepidopleurida > Hanleyidae > Hanleya > Hanleya hanleyi. The sequence goes on from JAVTVY010013344.1 coordinate 2,962, forward strand.
TGTGGGCAGGCATAGATATTTTTATGTTCATTGAAGTGTGAACCGAAAAATTCAGTTAATCAAATTGCCGGATTACGGACAGTTTGGGAGAAAGTTAATTCTTCTGGAATAAAACTCGACTCGTCGGCTGGTACCGCACGACACCACCACAAATTTGTAGCGTGTTGTTCTTGTTGTGAAGAACGGTTTTCGGGGTTATGTGGAGAATTCCGCTACGTCAAAATATTGGCCAACTATCTCGGGTATTAGTCCGACAGCATAGTTCGATATTGGGCCAAATTGTTCATTTTTTGATACCAGCATGAGACTTATCACCCGTGTAGAGAGAGGTACATGAGGCGATCATTTTTACCTCCGTCGATCAGACGGAGGTCTAGGAGCGCAACGTGATATCTCCCGCCAAATAATTGTCATATGGGGAACCCACGACTCGTGTGATTTCCAATAGGGATTGCTATGGTTCCCGACGAAATTTTGAAAAGTTTCTGGACACAATTGAATGCTTACGTCACAAAAGGTGTGTATCCTTTGCAGTGCTTCCGCCGGGTCTCTTAATTCGAGGGTACTAAATTCGCGCGTGTACTTATAGCTTCGCGCTGGTACAGATGGCCGGTATGCGACGAAGACAAACCTGCGCTTTCATAAAAAGTAAATTTTCACGAAAGAAAAACTCGCATTCCGGATAGTATAATTGGAAACTTCCACGAGAATCTCTGAATCGGTAAAAAGATAAAGGACGAGTGTCATTCACCAGGATGCGAGTCGGAAGTGAGAAGTCAAATTCAAAGTCAGAGGTCAAAAACGTAAAACTCCGAAGAACTCTCTCGGCTTTTTCTTTTCTTTTTTTTTTAGTTGGGGGGGGGTGAGGGTTGGGGAGATAGCGACTGAAAAAATATATCTTCCCATGCTTCAATCGTTATCTGTGAATCCGATCAACAACCTAGCCGGATAATCTGTCAAAAATTATCCGTCGTCTGGGTAAGGCTGAAGGGTCATCGGAAGCTCGAACTGTGATACAGGCAAAAACTGTTGTTGTTGTAGTCTGGAAAAATAACTCTGCCTCACGAGGCGCTCTCTCGGCTTTTTCTTTTCCTTTTTTTTGAAGATGGGCGGGGGGGGGAGATAGCGACTGGAAAAATATATCTTCCCATGATACTTCAATCGTGATCTCATGAATTCCACGGAAAAGCGGACATTGCTAAACAGCCCTTTTTCGCATAAAATTCATTCCACATTCTGTCGTAGACCCTATATTAGCATGCTGTTTGTTCTACATGTATTCGCTTCCTATGATCTCCGGGAACACGCCAATAATAGAGAAGATGTGTTTTAATAGCGAAATATTTTTTCCGCAATTTTTGAACACGAAGAACTCGGGAAATTCTAAATTGTCAAAGAAGAAAAATTGCACTTTACTGAAAACTATACTATTTTGAAACATCTGCAGAAAAGATATGCATGTGGCGGGAGCTGTATACAGTGTTTGGGGGAGTTCCGAATCACGGGGAGTTGCGGATCACTTTCCTAATTAATGCCTGATATTTCTTGAAGTAAAGTATCTGATTAAACTTTTTAGGTTTATTGGAACGTCTGTTTCCGTGGACTGAAATGAATGTCAAACAACGGACCTGGATTGTTTCTTTTCCGGTCAATTCGGTAACGTAATACTTCTGGTACTGTACAATAACAAATTGCCACAGAGTCGAAAAACACGTGCGATTTTTCCAGTAGTGAATCTGCGCGAAAAAAGGTGGGTTTAGGCGGTATATTCAGTATTTATTTAAATGACAGAATCTTGCTAAATGGCCAAACAAAATATCTAGTGATTTGCGATAAAAGTTAACTGACCAGCATTGTAATATAATGGCGCTATAGAGATGTCATAACTTGAAATCGGTGAATAAGGGACCGTCTCACAACTAGTACAACAGGGGTAAACCGACTTTAAGGAAGATTGGTCAATCCATGGCATTGTCAAAAAAAAAATAAAAAAATGAATCAATGACAATATCCTTGTAACCGGAACTATGTACGCGAATCATTCCAAACCTTGGTGAACAAATCATTTTTTCGATATTACATCATCATATTCAATAATTTCAGATATATCTACTCCAATATAGAAAGTGTTATATAAATAAAATTGTTCATCACTGAGCGAGGTTTCTACGAGTTCAATAACTGGATGTCCCTTTATTAACACTATCTGGTCTGGAAGATTTGGGGTGTATCGCTGGTGATGGGTGGGGGGGAGGGAGTCAACCCATATATTTTCGCTATCCATAGGGCTAGAGCGCTGCAACATAACACACAGTATCTTCTGTTCAGCTAGCTCTACCTGAAAGAGTAACAAAACTTAAGATGAACGCTATGATGACGTCGAGTAACGTCATCTCGTCAGCCATTTGTTGACTATTTTTTTGACCGATTTTTCGAAATTCTAATTTTCCGATTTTTCTTTCATAAACTACCAAATAAAGTAGAGAATAACTACTTTTGCCCAATAAAATACTTTCTAGTACCTTTAGGCCAGAAAAATTCGAAGAAATGGACAGAACTGGCTAGAAAAAAAAACGAATTTCTGAGATACCACACGGCCGCCTTTTGAATTTAGCCATGATCCTCTGCTCGGCCAAGTCCTAAAATGACTCCAATATGATAAGCTTTAAAGTCACGAAGTTCCCGCTTCCTCTGTTTTGTCGTTATGGAGCAGTACAGGAAGTTCACCAGCCCGCCCTCCATGATTGTCAGACATCGTATCCTAAAATGTTCTAAAAAATAATTAAATTGAGATTACAATGCAATTTTGTAGGCTCGCTCCAAGATAAATATACTTCAGAACATTTTCGACTCTAGATCTGCGTGTCATTTGTGCCTGGACTGCAACAGCTGAATATTCGCTCACAGGGCGGGGAGAATTAAGACAACATTGAAATCTTCTCCAGGGTTTCACCGGCCTATGGATGATTAGCAGATGGCCCCTCAAGCCTATAAAAATTCCATTCTCAGTGCCTGTAACGGCCGCTAGATGGCGTGATCCGCAACTCACCAAAATGATGCGCAACTGCCCGCGCTGGTGCAATGAAGCGGAGGTTATTTTCTCATCGATTGACAAGTCCGATTGAAGATTTCTTTACATACAATTATAGACGACAGACTTCCCTAGAACATAAGACCAGCAGTCGCTCTCACCTCCTAAAAGAACAAGCGCTAGCAGTCTGGGTGTGAAAAGTGATTCGGAACTCTCCCAAACACTGTACCTTAGTAAAAATAAGAGGTCAGAGTTTTAATTTTCTAAGTAGAAGAGATAAATTCACTCTAGGAATATTTTTTTGAAGAAAATGTGTAATTAATAAAGCACTTTTACCGTAAGATTTAAAAAGCGCACTCGTGATTCCATCACGATTTTTTGTCGATTACGTCACGGACTAGATTTAATCCCTGGGATGATCCAGTCGCGTTTTTCTCACGATGAAAAAAATCTTATCATCCTTGGGTACTGTATGTTAGTAAGAGATGTCATATAAGAATAGTCAGATTGAAACAGAGCAGCAAAAAAATAGACAAGCAACACTAGTCAAGAGTCATGTCCGTTTCAGGTGATTCCATCACGAACATTTCGAAGCATGATTTACTAAATGCTGGATCATCTGTAGATTTTTCATGGATCCGTAAACAGATGTCATATAGAATAGCAAACTAAACTTGAAACTACATGGGTATGACCACGGAACTTCCGAGTACATGACTTTGAATAAAGAAAAGTCTTCCCAACGGTGATTCCGTCACGGTGGAATTCATGATCTGTGAATCCGATCAACAACCTAGCCGGACAATCTGTCAAAAATTATCCGTCGTCTGGGTAAGGTTGAAGGGTAATCGGAAGCTCGGGCTGTGATACAGGCAAAAACTGTTGTTGTTGTAGTCTAGAAAAATAACTGGCATGCACTCTATGGAGAAGGGCCTCGTGAGGCACAAAGTGCAATTTTTTGTTGTTGTTTATCTGCAAATCCGCTCAACTCGATGGGTATCTTTCACTTGTTCTCACAGTTGCCTGGCCTGTGTGATATTGGGTGGTCGAAGTCTACGTATAGTTTTTTTCAACAAATTATGGAAATTAATATAAACATATATACAGATATTTTTTTAAATAGATTTTTTTATAAGTGTATTTCTCTTTCATCTTAGGCTCAATTAAAGTCATTCTCTAAAATGTGAAGCCGAGTTACTACAGTTTTTAATTATCTACCAAACCCTGTCCTCTATGACAGAATAAAAGAGAAGTTGGGAATAGAACCGCTCAACACAGTCATTTCTAAACATCAAGTTGTACATAAGTATTTTTACTTACTCTGTACAAGCTGAGGGCATTTTTGTGGCTTTCGAAAATTTTGAGATTTTTGCGAGTCTGTCCATATTTAACTAAGCGACGTCCGAGCGAGCTAATGTACGCGCGTTATATTCATATCAAGTATGGTGCGGCTTGTGTTCAATGAGGCTTGGAATGTTTATACAATTAATTTTCTTCTCACTGTTACACAATGAAATTAAGTTTCAAATCATTTGATTCATCTCTTCGATGTAGATTGTTATGTTTCATTCGAGGAAATAATTTTAAAAGATACATATGACATTTTCTAACTTTACGGCTGGAGTTGTATCACAAAGAGCAAACGGCGTAAACATGGTTTCCCATCTCACCCACGCTCATATGGGTATCGATCGTTCCTATTCGAGGACACACTAACTGATGACCTAGTTCAGAGCCAGTGATTTGCTTGCCCTCCACCCCATTGGATATCAGTTGATTCCTAAGGAAATAAACATTACACATGTAATGACCACCTGCCGAGTGATACATGTGTGAATCGGTCAGACATTTCCAAGGATGCCAAATTCTAACTTAAAACAACCATGCCGGATTTCATTGCTTCACTAACTTTTACAAAGCCTGCAGCTCCCAATAGCTCCTGGATCTAGAACACATAAATGAAGGGACCTAGTTTATCGGTGCTATGGCAAAAATATCATGTAGAATGGGATTGTGTGGATAATATCCTTGGAAGTTGAAGTCCTGCTGCATGCTTCACAAACATAATCAAAAGTGAAAATTATCTCCCTTGACCAGGTAAGGACTTGAATGTGTGTCTAAAATTATTTAGCTTCTAGAAACAGACTTCATTTCAAATTTTAATTCCAATTCTGCTACATGTACATGTATAAAATACATACAGAATGAACTGCATACATAATAACACAAAGAACAGGTATATGTATCTCATTACATTCTTATTCAAAGATCAATACCTGGGTAATATTACAACAATACCATATTGTTATGATTGACTTAACTTTAGCTGCTGAAGATATTTCTAATTTGAGATCAATGAACAATCATACTAGATTTCATAACTTCATTTATTTTCACAATAAGCAACATAATCGAGATTAGCAAGTGAAGTTTTTAAACATAATATAATAAACAGCATGGGTCTTCTTCAGTTTATTGCAGACAAAAATACCCATGAATATATGTTACCATGATTCAGTCATGATATTACCTGTAATATTGATGTCGACAAGGAATAAACATAATTATTTGATAGTATTACTAATTGTATGTTGTTTATGATTAACATGAACTTTTTATTTGCTGCGTGGAATCCAGTCATTTGTTCCATAGGGGCAATATTCTCATCAGTCATCACCATTCAATGTGAATGTGATACATGTACAAGTCCATGGTCATTGATACAGTAAGGTGAAGGCGAAGGTGACCTGTAACACCAGTATACAAAATTATACCGAGCGCATTGAATCCTCATCATATGATGTTGAGACAGATCAGAACGAAGTGTCAGTAAAATCAGGTGTGTTTTGAAGAGCATTCTCTCATCAATGATGATGCTATACTGTACACATACAAAATATGAAGTGTTGATGTGTTGGGCCTATAGCACAAAATCACAAGCAAGTTGGTACAACAACTAGGCACACGGTGTCTCATTTCTGCCGCTAACGTGTCGATTTGGGTGAGGGGATCCTCTCAGGGGGAGGTGGGGGTGGGATGGGGCCTAATGTCTCAAGCACTTTTCCAGCTTTTTCATCAATATACTCTATTCCATACCCCAATATTTCAAGCACGTCAAATCAAACAAAAATTATTTGCTGTGAATGTGACTTTCACATCCCTGTCTGGACATGCTAGTGAGGAACCCTCAATCCCAGATTAATTACCATTGATGAAGCTAACGTCCAACAAATGCAAAATTGAGCTTGGCATCCGGCCGTATGTTATTCAGTGATGTATTACGCTACGGACCCTGTTGCCTCGACGGAGGTCTTTGCGCTCATCCAGCGCTTGTTTAATCTAGGCTTGCTATAACGGAATTTACCGTATATATTTTGGATAGTAAGTATAGCGTGGGTATTCGACTTGAGCCTTTTGACAGTTTAATGTCTCTTTATTAAGAGATCTACTTGCATTCAGCTTAGAGACTGTCTTTCAGACTAATTTCTTTGTGTTGTTCAGAGCGACACTGGTAATTTCCACCTAGTGTATTTCGTCATACAGCTGTTTATTCGCTTCTTCAATGTTATCTTGTTTATTTGCTCGGTATTACCATGATCCGGATTATATCGCCAGTTTTAGCCTTTCTGGAGAATCGCCTGCCAGCCATATTGATATGGGTTTGGTATATATCTCTTGCTGTGCGTAGTTCACGTTTGAATATGCAAAGAGATATCATGAAGACGGCTTAAATTAATCCCAGGGAGCCACACCTGAGTTATCCTGTTGAAGCTCAGACTCCTACATTGCCCAGTTTATTGTTTCAATACGTGTGTATTGTATTCCAACTCTCTTCTGGCAAAGTTTCAGGTTAACTGTTTAGCTTGTTTATCTTCATATATCTATGCATATTGAAAAGTGCATCACGCACAACAATGAAGCGGGCATTCTCTCTCGTCGACTTTATGACAAAAGAGATGATTACAATTTCGACATCGTAAACTATCCCTTTCTGGACAGTAATATTCCAGTGGGACCTGCATATGTCGTATACATATCACGCCTAGTAGCATTTGCTAGATCCTGTGTTAAATGTGACGATTTTAATCAACGTCACAAACATTGTTGCAGAAACTTATAAAACAGGGCTACACCACCAAGCGCCTCCACTCAAAGTTTCTCAAATTTGGCGATACATATCGCATGCTGATAGCAAAATACGAGCGTAGCGTGCAAGATCTATGGCGTTACGTTTCGTAACTTGTGTCTAATTCCGCTTAACCCGGGGCTAGGGGCCGTATGAACCCATGTACTTCAAGATCCTCATGGTACTCATATGAACTTTCACAATCAAAGCGTGACTGAGATACATCATTCTTTAGATGACGACTTCACAACGAATATTATGAATTAAGAATACTGATCAGCGATACGGATTTGATATTTTTGGAACATCATGATGTCTTGCCGGCATCATTGAAAACTGTTGACCGCTTCTCTCTTGCATGAAACAAGCCTATGTTTATGTATACTATGATTGTCTTTTTGAATTTGGTGCTAATACTGTTATATGGAATATGGAATAGGTCTTTGGATTATGGACGCGGATATTCTCTAATGGAGGACGGCTGAATTATGAATGACGGACTAGACGCTTGTAATATACCAAACTCAAATTAATACGGCTGGCAGGCGATTTTCCAGAAAGTCTAAAACCTAACGCCCTAAAACTCGAATAAGAAATCAACAGGCGAAAAACCTGGTGCGAAGAAAAAGGATTGATTTTTCCGCACATGTGAATAATCTCATGGCTGGTCAAAACGCCTCACTGCCTTTTCCTACCAAAAATGCGTACTGTAAATTCCGCTCTAACAAACCAAGATCCACAAAATACGGATCTTCCGCTTGATCTTAAAATTTCAGAACGGTCAGTACTCTCCCAATGTAGATATCCTAAAATAATAAGGAAATAAAATACCTATTCTTCCGACAACACTGAAAACAGTTTCTTAATAAAAACGAGAAAAGCCAAAAATGTCAGAAAAGATGCGGCATATGAGGAATTATTACAATATACCAAACAAACAGGTACTCTAAGAAAATACTGGGTCAATGTTAAGACTGAAAAAACGGAAATCTCTACCGAAGCAGGGTAGAAAGTTAAGTGAAATACTGAATAAATCAAAAGAATTTAAGCATAAGAAAATATTTCATTGCGTTGGACTCTCTGATGAAGGTATTCGCTAGATGGAAAGACATCCAAGCTAAAAAGTAACCCAAACTTTGACGAAAGACAGTTTGAACAAAACATACACATCTTGAAACAATATACTGGGCAATGTAGAAGTCTGAGCTTCAATCGGATGTAAGATGTGGCTCCCTGAGATTAGTTTAACCCGTCCTTATATTCATTATTCATTGTATGCGTTTATGTGAACAAATCTTGCAGATGTTTGTTTTGTGAAAGGAAATATTATATTTTTTTTTCGTAAAAAAATGTTCCGTATCAATTAAAAAATACTGCTGTATAATATTATGTTAGTTGTCACCAGTTCAAGATATTTTCATGTGCTAAAAGATAGAACAAAGCGAAATTATGCGAACCAGTACGTGATTATTAGCTGAAGTCTTGGATCACTGCACAGACAGGCGCGGATTTAAGGTTTTATAGCAATGTAGAAGAGGTCAGACTTATTTGTTCATACTTTGCAAGTGGAGACAAGGCATATCAAAGCGAACGTGAGCAAATCCACGATCACAGTTCACAGTGTGACACACGGATATTCGTTGTTTTGTTTGTCTTTAAAACCACCGATTAAGTACTATTTAATAATCCTTATTATCCTGCTTCAGCCTGTGGTTGACATTAGATTAGATTAGATTAATGACATTTGTAGATTATAGGAAGAGAGACAACTAAGCGAAACGTTGCATTTATGTAATTTGACCTGGGAGCGTGCCCTTTTATTTTGGAATCTAGATGTAAACAGGTGAATTTCGGCACCCTTTTGACAAAATAATTCTTAATGAGAGCATAATGGTTCTTTCTTGGAAGAGTAGGACAATGATATGCATATGTATCTTAATTACCCCAATACTCAATAGTTAAAAGAAAACACCGCCCCATGTTATGGAGATTGGAAAGAGACTGGATGAACGAACCGTTGTGAACCGCTATAGCAATGCACTTGCTGTTGCTATCAGCGCAGCTCTATTTTTTTTAATGACTAACTTGAATTTGTACAAGACGGGGATTTGATTAAATTGATCTGGTCAAAGTGTGCATTAAGGAGATAAAGAGTAAATTGTCATTTCTCAACGACGAGCAAAATAATAAGATCAAAATTCTAGTGTATGACTTAAACTCCGATTTTACTTCATCCTCGCGAGCCAATGTATCGATCGATCCATTAGGATCGAGACATTGTCTTGGGTAGTTACAGATAGCAGTTCTGGATATAACTAGATAAAAGTATTTTCTTTAATTAAACCAATCAGTGAACGCGCTACGCTAGCTGATTATGCCAATCCGCTGGGAGGTATGATATGTGACAGGTTTGAATTTTATTGCTGGCCAAACCACATCGCAAGTCAAAGCAAAAACAGCAGGCTTGGGATACCGACCGTTTAATCCGAAAACAGAGTGGGGGATGAAATGCACGAGATTGTGTAATAGAGGCAACGACTCAAGAACTCATTCGAATCACCAAATATCTACAGGTAAAACCTCTGTGAAGATTTAGGATTCACCTGGACTTTTGCAGATGACTTAATGAGGTCTTTCCACATTAATTGTTTGACAATGCTGTCTTACCCCGGTGTCGTCGACACTGGTGCACAGCACGTGGTCTTGTGGTCTCCCCTATTTCTATAACATGATGCCGGTTTTTCAGTTACAGTTAATAGGGGAGTTTCGAATCACTTCTTACATCTAGACTTCTTTTTCGTTTTTGTTAAGAGTTGAGATTGGTTCTTGGTCTTATTTTCTATGACAATCTGTCGTCGATAATTGCATGTAAAAAATTCTCTCATTGAGCTTGTGGACCAATGAGAAAATCATGTCCGTCTCAGTGCACCAGCACGGGCAGTTGCGAATCACTTTGGTGAGAAGCGGATCACGCCATCTAGTGTTCGTTACAGCCAATAAAATTGTGTGTATTAGCCCGAGTGGTCATCTATCGCCGATATACCAATAGGAAAATAATGATGTATAACATGCCTAGACTTCGTTGGATTGGCATTACTGAGGCGGAAATTCTTCATAGACAGCGACGGCCTGATCTGACTGGCCATGCCATATACGACACTTATCCTCAATAATTTTGGTAATCAAATAAATTCTCTCGGGATTTCGGTAGTTCGTTATATATACACGGACGAGACCATTCATTTAAGATTGAACCTAAAAGACCGGGTTCAATAGAATACTGTCGAAAATGTTTCCCTATGGGACCTGATATGGATTCCTCCATTATACTGCATGGAATTCAGTTTCAAATTTAAGAAAGTTACACCCACGTTTTCATCGAGTTTCTGGCAGCTGAATGAATTCTACTCGCATATTCAAGATTACAATAAAATTAAATGCAGGAGAATATCGCAAACTAGGCGAGTCATAACATACGACGACTGTATACTTAACCTGTCAATGACACAATTGAAATGACAGATTTAAGTCAGTAAGAGTCCAACTACTGAATCGGTTACAACTAAGAATTTTAAAAGCTTAGATCTGCGAAATACTGGCTACCCTGTATATTATTTTTTGGAACATCACGACGTCTTGCTGGCATCATTGAAAACTGTTGACCGCTTCTGTCTGACTGGAAAATAGCCTAGTTATATGTAAACTATGATTTATTCTTTTAATTTGGTACTAATGTTATAATATGAATTAGATGTTTGGATCATGGACGTGGAAATTCTTCATTGGACGACAGCTGAATATTGAATGACGGACTAGACGCTTGTATTGTATCCCATATTATGTCATAATATCTTCAATTCGTGCCACTCTCTAAATTGATCTGATTTGTCCAATTTGTCATAATATCTATCTCATATATTTGTGCTGAATTTTTAACCACATACATTATGATGACTATTTTCCACTTCAACAGGGACCATTACCTGCGTTTCATTTTATTATCACTGGATTCAATATAATCACCGCATTCAATTTAATCACAGATTATATAACTAGGAAAGGCAAATAACATCGACCCAAGTTGAAAATGCTCACTGAGGGATGTGAAAAGAACACGAAGGACAGGGGCGGATGCGGAATAGTCCGCGATGTTTATGAGTTTAACAGAATCCTTCAGCTTAAAATTGTTCTAATTGTTTATACCAGGAACCAAAGAAAAGATTTTTAATTTAAACGTAACCTCAATTGTGTGTTATAAGCAAATATGGTCCGGTAACGGGACGATTTTGAGACATTATTATAATAACATGACCAGACAATACAGATGATCACAAAATAAATCGTCAAAAAGAGACTATAAAAGGTATCAATTCTTCCTTTTCTGTTATGTAAACAATTTTCCGTCAAATAATCGTTTCTCTCGCATCATTGCTCTTGTCGCCCAGCAGATGTGTTTTATTTTGCAACATGGACCGGAGGTGTACTACATGTGCTGACAAACAGGGAAAGAGAATTTAATAGTGCGATGATTCACGATCATATCACTTTAAATTACTTAGTGGGTTTAACTAACACACCCAATAGTACACATAGCTTACGTACAGTTCTGTATGCGTTTAAATCATATAACCAGAGATATACAATGGTCTGCGTCTCCAGGAATATAATACCATCCAAAATCACCAAAGTATGTCAAGATATAGCGTAGTTTCCGTTGTATCGTCCAGTAAACATAATCGAAGCATCCCAAGATCGGCTTTTCTTGAAACTCGGCTACTTAGATAAAGGACTGGACATTATTAATTTACCTCGAATCCTGAATGATCCAGAGTATGCAACACTGTACCAAACTATTTTAGGTTCACAGAACCTCCTTGCATTTCATGTAAGTATACTAAATCTATAGCCACCAAAATATTCAATTACTCTAATGCTGTCAAGGAGTTTGACTGGAACTTATACACGTCAGGGGGCTATAGTTGTGATTGTGAATCGTCGAACTTTATCGATACACCATGCAAACATGTTGTGATTGGTGACCTTGATGTGGTGAGTGATAAGGACATAAGATTACTCCTGATGAAGGGACCTAAATATAGAGAGCCGAGAAATATAAATCTGAAGGCCGACCAGACGATAGTCCTGTCTGCTTTGGAACAGTACGTTTTTGATTGATCTAAGCGAGAAAAAGTTGAACCTACCGTACTCGCTGATTGGCTGGACCTCACCAAGAGCAAGGTCGTTGAAACAATCCGCCATATTGACAGAAGTACCCTTCCCCAAGCAAAACAAGTACTGAGAAGCCCCAATTCACAAGAAGTTCTAGCAAATCTCCAGAGCAAATTCGTCATAGTCCAAGCAGACAAAGCTCGAAATAATATAATATTCATATGTAAATATTACCATTATCAGGTGCTGGTTGAAGAACTGAGTGTAAACATATCGTCATCAAATATGTCTACTTACTCTCAAACTGCATTTACTCTGGAAGATTTATTTAACAATCACAAAACGTTTCTGAAGGAAATAGGTATTTGTCTTCCAACCAAACATAACGATATACCAAAAGTATACTGGACTTCCAAAATGCATAAATCACCATACAAAGCTAGATTCATAGCTGGTTCTTGAAGCTGCACCACCAAGCTTCTTTCAACCTTATCGACGAGGGCCCTTCAGGAGGTAAAAGTATTTTGGGAAAGGTATTGCGCCACAATTTCTAAAAACTTTGGCGTTGAATGTATGTGGATATTGAAAAACTCAAAATGTCTTACGGAAGAACTTGATGCTAAAGGTCACATACCGTACAGACATGTATCCACATGGGATTTCTCGACTGTCTATACTGCAATCCCTCATCAGGATCTTATTGACCGTCTAAGTTCATTAATCGTATCTGTGTTCCAGAAAACTGATCGTAGATATATTGATGTCGGAAGCCATAAAGCATTCTTTAGCTCTACTACATATAAGAGATATCATTCATGGGATGTTTCTTTGTTCATAGAGTTGCTTGAATTTCTCATTAAAAATATCTATGGGAAAGTTGGCAACACAACATATCAACAGCATATAGGTGTTCCAATGGGTACTAATTGTGCACCCATATTGGCTGACCTATATCTGTTCTCTTATGAATATGACTATATGCAGGCGCTTTCAAAAACCGATCCATTCAAAGCCCGTCCCTTCTCATTCACCAAACGCTATATAGACGATCTTCTCGCTGTGGATAATCGCTATATAAATGACGCAGTGAAGGATATATATCCACCTTCACTGGAGTTGAAGGAAACTACAGATAACCCTACAGGCATATCATATTTAGACCTATATCTCTATACAAATGAAGCGGGCCTTCTCTTTCGTCGACTGTATGACAAAAGAGATGATTACAATTTCGACATCGTCAAATATCCCTTTCTGGACAGTAATATTCCAGTGGGACCTGCATATGGCGTATACATATCACGACTAGTGGCATTTGCTAGATCCTGTGTTAAATGTGACGATTTTAATAAACGTCACAAACCATTGTTGCAGAAACTTATAAAGCAGGGCTACACCACCAAGCGCCGCCATTCAAAGTTTGTCAAATTTGGCGATACATATCGCATGCTGATAGCAAAATACGAGCGTAGCGTGCAAGATCTATGGCGTTACGTTTCGTAACTTGTGTCTAATTCCGCTTAACCCGGGGCTAGGGGCCGTATGAGCGCATGTACTTCAAGATCCTCATGGTACTCATATGAACTTTCACAATCAAAGCGTGACTGAGATACATCATTCTTTAGATGACGAATTTACAGTGAATATTATGGATTAAGAATACTGATCAGCGATACGGATTTGATATTTTTGGAACATCATGATGTCTTGCCGGCATCATTGAAAACTGTTGACCGCTTCTCTCTTGCAGGAAACAAGCCTATGTGTATGTATACTATGATTGTCTTTCTGAATTTGGTGCTAATACTGTTATATGGAATATGGAATAGGTCTTTGGATTATGGACGCGGATATTCTCTAATGGACGACGGTTGAATTATGAATGACGGGCCAGGCGCTTGTAATTTATATAATACAGGATCCCCTTCTGTTTACGTTACTCGTCGTGATATTTCATATTTATGTTTTGAGGAAAAGAATTCGATACATCTCAACCCATAGTTTTGAAATTTCGCCGTGTCGTCCTCACTCTTTCACCTACACCTCCCCCCCCCCCATACACACACTCACAAACACAACTCCCACTCGTTGAATTCAACCATATTTGTTTATCTTACTATTTCGGTGTGACCGCCAGTTGTTGCGCAAAGATGTTGGCAAACAGGCGGAGTTGTTTCTAAATCTAAAGAGATGATAGCTAAACAATAACGTTGGCGAGGGAGACACCTTATTGCTAGGTTTGCATATACTATAACCATTCCCAAATGGCATCACAACATCTCAGTGATAGCTATACTTAAGTATGAATTGTTATCTTAACCATATGTAAATCAATGTTGAGAAGTCAGCTTACTCGGTCAGTTTGCAGAGCAGTTCAAATTGTGCTTTTAGTTGATGTTGGGTTATGGAAGCATGCGCTTTGTTCCTGTCCTCGAGTGGGAATAATCGGAGTTCTCGCCTGTACAAATGCCGGTGGTATAATTTGAGCTGGGGTACGTCAATTTCATTCTTGGGTAAGACAACCTTATATTACATGTGATACTTTCGGTCCTCCAATCTCGTCATGCTCATATTCTCTCAATTTATTCATCCAAGAAAACAGAAGTTAAGTATATTACAAATAACAATCTCGTGGTGCGAATCTTGCCCTCTGTATTTGATCAAATGTAAGTGAATTAATCATCACACTTACCGATCGGGAATTATATTGCGGGGACGTGGCGGTAGGGAAGAAAGGTCCGCATACAATCTACGTATTACATTGAAGATATATTACATGTATTAGCTAGTAACATTTTGTAAAAATATTACTCATATTTTCTTTATCAAATCTCTGCATTAGTGCAGGAATCTAACCACTTTAATTACATATATGAAATATTCCAAAAGGTTATTTTGTTGTTCCAAAAAAAGTTAGATTTGTGCGACTATATTATGGGCATTTTCCTTATATAAAATACACAATTATCTTCTGTTAATGAAAGAAAGCAAACTCAACAAAATACAGCAGAAGACAAGCGAATATTTAAACAGGGGTGTCAGTTGTGTAGCTTGTATACCGTTATACATGCGCAGTGCATCGTGAAAGCGATACCTGAGTCGTCCAGTTACCTGTATCAGTAAAATACAATAGAACGGTTGATTTCGGCTTCTCTCGGCTAGGAAATCCGTTTTCAGCCATGTCAACCCAACCAGAGGCCGAAAATTCCGCTATCGGTTGGACACATCGATAAGATGTAATTTGATCTTCCTGGCTGTAGAACTAAAGAAATCGCCGTGATGTCCATGTCAGGATTAGCAAAATTTCGCCAGACAGGATTATGAGCGACCAATAACTTCCAACGTCGAGGCGCGGATGACCGAGAAGCTTATCGGGATTTCGGCTCATTCGGACCGACATACGGCTATGGGTGACTTGTAATATCTCCAGTTTATCTGGGGGATTAATATTTTAATGGTGTTTCAAATACCAACGTAAATAACTGAGGGCGGGTGATCCAACATTGGTAATAGAGAGCGATTCAGACCAAACTCTGACTCATAGTGTAAAGGCACGTGTCAATTTGCTGCATTGCTGAACGGAAATCCGGAAACAGTTGTAAATCTGATAGTTTTTATTAGACGTGGTTTAAAATTTACGTAAATTTAGAATACCTGTTAACACCTGCCCCTCCCCCCCCCCTCCACCCCACCCCCAGAAAGTGACAATGCCGCCGGAGTAGAGCAAGATGTCGTGCCAATTCTGTATACGATTTTCATAGGTGCTCAAGTATGTTGATTCTTATTTTTGAACTTCTTCCTCTGGATACCCAAATGGTGTCCACACTTGCTATTTTCTTGGAATCTGGTACGGTCGCTTGGTTTTACTTGTTTCAAAATTATAGAGAACAGAGAACACTTTACTGGTGAAGTAATCCACAACTCTACCCAAGCCAAATGCGGTGATCCTATGGAGAAGACCTGCGCCACACAAAAATTAGATCAGTAGTTCATGCAAGTGTAAAACAAAGCACAGGCGCGGTTCAATTGTTCTCCGAGTCTATGGAAAATACTATTTCCGTCAACGTCAGCATTCAATCAAGTGAACCCATCTGTGATATTGTGGATGACACAGATGGCAACTATGATTCATCTTTATATCAAGATTATATCTTTCTCATATTGCCTGAAATGTTATTGTTTGACTCATTAGTAAAGTACAGGACAGAAATAACTTGACCGCGGCTAGAGTAGAATCAAAACACGAGCGAATACTTGTGGTTACGAAAGTGTGCGCGTTTTGATTACGACCGTATCAAGTCATCTTCATTGCTATTTTAGCAACAGCATTATAGCAACCGCGATTTGCACACAAGGGAATCGCATTCAAAGTTGTGATTTCTGCCCTGTACGGTATCTCTATGTTTTCATATATCTAAATGAGATTCTATACACTCTTAAAACGAAAGCGTAGTACTTAACATTACAACTGATGGAGGAGGGGAAAACGTTGTTTAAAGTGTTATATTTGTAACTCATAGAAAGTGTTGGGTAAACGATGTTATAACCACCATAATAGTGCTGCATATTAGAGCAATACAACAGTTTAGATGTGTTCTATTCGGAATATTTTGTGTGGAATATAATGCTTGCGTTGTATTGCTCCGGATACAGCACTATATTGTTGTATGTATACACCTTTTTCAACACTTTCTATTAAAAGAGTATTATATTCACTTTATATAATGTTTCCTACTCCCTCACCATTTATAATGTTAAGTTCAACACTTTCATTTTAAGAGTGTAGGTATGTACCTAGTCACGCCAAGGACAATTTTGTATTTCATAATTCCAGTCGTCGACCAACAGTTAGGACCATTCAGAGAAGCAACACGTATGTATATATAGACATAATTGTATACTCGCGCTGTGTTTGTGTTGGTACGTATGGATATGCACCGCATTTCTTTCAGAAAATAATGATACAATATCAACCTTAGCATTATTTTTTCTTGTATAGACCATGCCTTTCAGGGGAAAAGAGAGAGGGAATTTCATTTAAAGTCACGTTCGAGAATATTTCAGCTTCATAGTGAACATGTCATTCAAGTTTAGCTAAACAAATACGTGTACTTAACGATAACTGAATCAACTATTTAAAAAAAAGAGGTTTAGTCGGGTTGTACAATTTAACGTATCTTAGACCTGGAATTCGCGTGGTTTTACGAAGCTACTCTTTCAAATATTTAGATTTGAATTCCGATTGAAAATCAGTCTATTAGAGTGAAAGTTCAGTAGGTCCTAGTAAATTGAAATTTCAGTCTACATTAGATTCTGTTTTTTAGCCCACCATCACCAGATGGTGGGCTGTTCAAATCGCTTTTCGTCCGTGGTCCGTCGTCCGTGGTCCGTCGTCCGTGGTCCGTCCACGGTCCGTCGTCCGTCCGTAAACAATTCTTGTTACCGCGATTTCTCAGGAACTACTGCATGGATCTTTCTCAAATTTGGTACACAGGTTCCTCTTGGAGTCTAGTTGTGCAGATAGCTTTTCTGGTCCGATTCTAAAATCCAATATGGCCACAAGCCGGCCATCTTGGATATCCCCATGAAACCTTGTTATCGCCATTTCTCAGGAACTACTGCATGGATCTTTCTCAAATTTGGTACACAGGTTCCCCTTGGGGTCTAGTTGTGCAAGATACCTTTTCTGGTCCGATTCGAAAATCCAATATGGCCACCAGGCAGCCATCTTGGATTTCCCCATGAAACCTTGTTATCGCGATTTTTCAGGAACTGCTGCATGGATCTTTCTCAAATTTGGTACACAGGTTCCCCTTGGGGTCTAGTTGTGCAAGATACCTTTTCTGGTCCGATTCGAAAATCCAATATGGTCACAAGGCGGCCATCTTGGATTTCCCCATGAAACCTTGTTATCGCGATTTCTCAGGAACTACTTCATGAATCTTTCTCAAATTTGGTATACAGGTTCCCCTTGGGGTCTAGTTGTGCAAGCTGCCTTTTCTTGTCCGATTCGAAAATCCAATATGGCCACCAGGCAGCCATCTTGGATTTCCCCATGAAACTTTGTTATTTTCATTTCTCAGGAAGTACTGCATGGATCTTTCTCAAATTTGGTACACAGGTTCCCCTTAGGGTCTAATTGTGCAAGACACCTTTTTCGGTCCGAATCGAAAATCCAACATGACCACCAGGCAGCCATATTAGATTTCCCCATGAAACTTTGTTTTTGTGGTTTCTCAGGAAATACTACATGAATCTTTGTCAAATTTGGTACACAGGTTCCCCTTGGGGTCTAGTTCTGCAAGATACCTTTTCTGGTCCGATTCGAAAATCCAACATGGCCACAAGGCGGCCATCTTGGATTTTCCCCATGAAACCTTGTTATCGCGATTTCTCAGGAACTACTGCATGGATCTTTCCCAAATTCGATACACAGGTCCCCCTTGGGGTCTAGTTGTGCAAGATGCCTTTTCTGGTGCGATTCAAAAATCCAGTATGGCCACCAGGCAGTCTTCTTGGATTTCCCCATGAAACCATGCTATCGTGATTTCTCAGGAACTACTGCAAATTTTCAAATTTTAAATCAGTTTTCTTAGTCCAGTGAAGTGTTTCGTCTGCCGACGGGTCGGCCACATGAAGGGACGTCACTCTTGTGACACAACGTTACAACTCGACAACTTTAGACTACTGCGTGTTTCGATCCAAGGAAGATAATCAGGATTCAGACACTTTCGAGGTTTCAACATTACTGCGCGGATCCCTTCAGTATTAAGTATTGCACCATGTTACTATTTTCGAGCATGGTATCTTAAAAGAGGTATCTCGAATTAGCCCAGTAAACAGAACAGAATTCGTTCCTAATTATAAAATCTTAAGTATGTTTCATAGCTCATGCCAAAGGGTCAAAGACATTTGTCTTCGCTTCCAGTACCCAATGATGACACGTGCAAAAAAAATACTACAAAACGAAGACGAATGATCCTCCGGACATTCACTTTCAGACTAACTTTGCTCTTTTCTCTTGTACTATTACAACTGACATAAGTACAGTTTCTAGAAATCTTGAAACTCCTTAAACTTAGAAAGATGATATCTTGGTGTTTTCCAGTGTCCCTTTTTCGATCTTTTTCGCTCAGATTCGAAATTCTGTAAACAAAATTACAAATCAATCGTTTGTTCTTAGTAACAATGGACAAAAAGATTCTCTTGTCATTAGCTTACAATTATCGGACAATGGTGGGCGCCAAAATCCTTCAGGATCTCTCGTTTTCATTGTTAATCTAATAGAATGGAAATAATCCCAATCGCACCGAAAGAGTGATATTTTAATATGAGAAGATTGGAATGAAGTGCAAGATCTGATTTTCATAGATTAAAATGTCAATCTTTCAGTTTCGTTTCGGTCTGGAATTATTTTCAATCTGTTAGATTGAAAAATAACAGAATGAATCTAGTGTAGACTGAAAAACCAACCTAACAGATCTAATAGATTGAGTTGCAATCGGAATAGATTGGGCTCTAACTCCAATCTAATTATTTGAGAGAGTGGACTTACAATTGTATGACTCTGCATGGAATGTGTTTCAAATAGTGGACATCAGCTATCCTTTGAAAAAAGAGGCCCCAAAGACCGATTGAAGTACGAAATTACATATTAAGGGTCTCGAGAGTCCCTTTCCTTTTTCCACTGAAGACGTGTCTTGTAATCATCTTGTTATCGGCCCTCGGTGACCGAATGGTGTAAGGCGCTTCGCTGGTGACCGCTAGCCTCACACTGTACCGGCACGGGTTCAAGCCCCCACTGGTGCACGTGTAAAAGTTTGCCAATTACTTGCTGACAGGTGGTGGTTCTCTCCAGGTACTCCGACTTCATCTACCAAGCAACGAAGCTGTCACCAAATGAGTGAAATAACCTTGAATGTGACATTAATCCAAATCCCACCTTTTTGTTTGGTTCTGAAGATGTTTCACACTGAAATAGACTAATTTAGGTTTCATAAAATTTAGTCTTTCACAACTCAATTTTAAGTAGATTGAAACTACATAAGGGGTCACGTCCAATCGATCGAGACGGTTTCTCGATTAACGGGTGAAACCGATAAATATCTCGTCTCCAAAGATCCCGGTTTATCTCTATCAATTGTTGTCCCGGTTTGCTCCCGGTTTTTTCTCGAAGCATAAGACCATCTCGATCCCCCTCGAAATAATTCGACTTGCTTCGAGACTGTACTCGAGATGCCTTCAAATGAACGTTTGAACCATTCAGAATGCGTATACTCGTCATAAATATACTTTTCTGTGACGAAATTATTCTCGGCGAGTACATATGCATTAAAACACGAATACTATATTAGATTAAACATGAATTGTTTGATATTACTTTGTTATTTCGTCTAGAAAACTGTAGTCGCAAATATTTGCTACCTGCTATCTTTATTGAAACAAATATTTAATAGAATCTTGACTTGAAAATTATAGTACCGCGTTTGTCAGAGATTTTCCGGGTATCCAAATACGCAGTGGCTTTGAAGGACCACAGGAGGGATTGGAAATCTACTGGAAACCGGCTGATAGTAAAATCATATGTGATCGTTGGTCTAAAGCAAGATTGCACTCTGAATTGTGGGCGATAATTACTTTTATCAATCATGTTATTTGGCAAAATTTCTCAACACATGTTATCAGCAATAATAATGGAACGCGAGTATATTATCAAGTCTGCCAAATGTATGTCTGATAAATATTGAATAAGTTTGGGTTTTGCTTTTTTTCTATATTGTTTTTTTTCTAGCTAATAAGTTTAAAATGTAATGCATATACGTGCTAGTGTAATAGTTTGACTGCATATGGCCCAAATAAATACTCTAATTAAGAATATTAGTACTGTTGATGCCAGTGCAATAATACCGTCTCTCAATATAACTTGACAGAACAAAATAATATTTATAAAACAAGCTCCATGTTTACATTAAATTTACTCTATTAGCCAATAGAGAAGAACCTAATCCATAGAACTCTCGATCTTCAGATTGCAAGCATCAGATTCGACATTCAGTATTCAGCCGTCGTCCATAAACAAAATATCCGCGTCAATAATTGAAAGACCAATTTTGTATGCAGTTAGCACTAATTCCAAACGTTTGTGAAATAAAAATAATAAGAACAGAAGATGGTTTTACAGAATTAGCAATGATAATCAAAGTCGAATAATAACATTTAATGGCTGATTGACAGGGAAAGCGTGGTGATGTACTTGTCCATCTGTCTTGAGTGGCGGTTTTGAAAGTCTTAAGGGATGGTACGATAAGGGGGGAATTTGGCCTATATGTGGTGCGGTTGAAATCGAAAAAATAAAATGACCTAAAATAATTGTTTTAATGTAACGGCAAGCGAAAATATATGTACACAATATGTGAATATATCTAACTCGATTGCGTTATGCGATGACATGAAATTGAAATCCGCCTGCAGCATGCATGTACTATTTCGTGAAAAAAGGGGTCTAAATCGAGTCCTGCAAACACATATTTAGACACGAAGGGCCTCATGGGTCAAATAGAAATTTCCAGCAATGGAGATATAATGCCGCCGCACATCACCAGGTTAAATGACGTTTTGGTCCAAGGGGTCCTTCCTGTCTAAACGTGTGTTTATATGACTCGATTAAGACCCCTTTTTTTCACGAAATAGCACATGCTGTGGATTCCAATTTCATGATCTATCTATAATCATAACGCAATCAAGCTAGAACTTTCACATCCCCTCCGTTGACACCCCTCCCCCTGACACCCCCTCCCTCTGACACCCCCTCCCTTGACACCCCCTCCCTCTAACACCATGAATGAACACATGTACTCTCTGAACTATTGCCATATATTCCACCCATCTTAAAGGTAGGATATTCTCTTGTAACGAAAATATGACACCTTCAGCCAAAAACATTTAGCCATAACACTGTCGGAAAGATACGGTCCCGCTTGTTGTACTGAAGTGACCGATCATGATTTATATTGTCTAATACCTCGCATGAACATATTTTTTCATGGTCAAACTTGCTATTCTAACATATACCATGTAGTCGATAACGTCTGCACGTTACCATAAAATATACTTAGTATCGTCAGAGCGACCATATCCTTCTGACAACGTATTTTAATTAGTCAATCTTCTCAATACATTGTGTGAAAATAAAATACAAATATTTGAGGTGTTATATTTTTGTTACAAAAGAAAAGCATTCCGATAAGTTCTATTCTGAGTATGGAATCCTGTGAGGGAACAACTGGGAGATAGCCTTATCCGTCCAAGGAATTGTTCGTCTGAGCAGATAAATGTTTAACCCTACCTGGCCTGTGGGGAGGGGGGGGAGAGGGGGGGAGGCACTTTCCGTTCCCCCTGTTTTGAACCTATTTGCATAACCAGAGAATCATGGGTAAACTATTTATAAATGACGACCATGTGGGTGCCAGAAAAGTGATATTTTCGTCATTTTCAGCCCACCATCACCAGACGGTGGGCTGTTCAAACCCCTTTTCGTCAATGGTCCGTCGTCCGTCAGTAAGTCAGTCAGTCAGTCAGTCCGTCCGTAAACAATTCTTGTTATCGCGATTTCTCAGGAACTACTGCATGGATCTTTCTCAAATTTGCTACACAGGTTTCCCTTGGGGTCTAGTTGTGCAAGATACCTTTTTCTGGTCCGATTCGAAAATCCAATATGGCTACCAGGCGGCCATCTTGGATTTTCCATGGCACTTTGTTATCGCGATTTCTCAGGAACTACTGAATGGATCTTTCTCAAATTTGGTACACAGGTTCCCCTTGGAGTCTAGTTGTGCTAGATACCTTTTCTGCTCCGATTCGGAAATCCAATATGGCCAACAGACGGTCATCTTACATTCCCGATGAAAATTTGTTATCGCGATTTCTCAGGAACTACTGCATGGATCCTTCTCAAATTTGGTATACAGGTTCCCCTTGGGGTCTAGTTGTGCAAGTTACTTTTTGGTCCGATTCCAAAATCCAAAAGCGGCCATCTTGAATTTTTTCTTGAAACATTGTTATCGTGAATTCTCAGAAACTACTTCATGGATCTTTCTGAAGTTGGTACATAACTTACAACACATATAAGGGAAGTGGGAAGAGGTGCCGACATACTGACTGCGTCATATGACTTCACAGAATAGTCTTCTGGTAAACCTATTCTAAAGCACATACCAAGAATCTAACGATTCGTGATCTCAGGTACGCTTTTATTGTACCTGTTCATGTGGCAACATGGATGATATGACCACACGGCCCCTAGCACCGGCATAAGCGGTATTAGACACAAATCTAGAGAGTTATGATGGAAATGCTCTGACAACTCGTATACTGGTAATTGGTGAGCTGTTTCGCTGTGACAACTCGTACATTGGAGATTGGTGAGCTGTATCGTCGTCAGATGTAAATGACGGCAATTAACACAAAGACTAGTCTGTAAGGCCCGATGTCGACCCAGCATCAACTTCCCACAAATGCCAACATATATCAAAGACCAAAAGGTCTGTACAGGGGCGGGCCTCGGGGACATGGGGCCTAGTTGTGCAAGATACCTTTTTTGGTCTGATTTGAAAATCCAAGTTACGCATCAAATTAATAAGGTATTCCCGAGTTATGGCGTTGCATCACAAGAGTCGGCGGATCAAACGATGGGGCATATTCTATATATTGAGTATAGAGAACTTGCCGTTGCAAGTGAACTGCTCCACCGTTTCGCCTGCCCACAGGTCGGCTACGCGAAGGGATGCCACTCTTGTGCCAACTGTAGACTACTGCGCATTTCCATCC
Source organism: Hanleya hanleyi (assembly GCA_036873755.1). NCBI lineage: Eukaryota > Metazoa > Mollusca > Polyplacophora > Lepidopleurida > Hanleyidae > Hanleya > Hanleya hanleyi. The sequence goes on from JAVTVY010013344.1 coordinate 27,114, forward strand.
AAGGGAGATAATCAGGATTCAGACACTTTCAAAGTTTCAACATTACTGCACGGACCGGATCCCTTCAGTATTAAGTTGTGTACCATCTTACTATTTTCGAGCATGGTATCTTAATGAGATATCTCAAACTAGCCCAGTAAACAGAACAGAATTAGCATTCGTTCCTAATTATAAAATTGTGTTTCATAGCTCATGCCAAAGTGTCAAAGGGATTTGTCTTCGCGTCCAGTACCCAATGATGACACGTGCAAAAATAATACTACAAAATGAAGACGAAGGATCCTCGGTCTTTCAGACTAACTTTGCTCATTTCACTTGTACCATAACAACCGACATTAAGTACAGTTTCTAGAAATCTTGAAACTCTTGAAACTTATAAAAATAATATTTTGGTGTTTTCCAGTGTCCCTTTTTCGGTCTTTTTCGCTCAAATTCGAAATTCTGCAAACAAAATTACAAATCAATCGTTTGTTCTTATTAACAATAGACAAAAGATTCTCTTGTCATCAGCTTACAATTATCGGACAATGGTGGGCGCCAAGATCCTTCAGGATCTCTCGTTCTCCAAAATTTCTGCTTTTCTGTGAGGAAAAGTTATTTTATTTCACACCAGATCATTATTTACTAATTTATCAAGCAGATTCTGCGTAGAAAATACATAAATGAAAAATTCGAAAAATCTAACCAAAATCGTCAAAAATGACTTTTTTAAATGACGGTACTGTGACGCCATTATTGGGGTCATCAGGGATTTTATTTTCTAGTAGAGCTTGATCCAGATAAGTTTCAGCACAGCAGCCGTAGGGAGAGCGAAATATATACGGGGCATTTTCCGTACCTCCCTCCCCCCTCCCCCCCCCCAGGCTGCGGTACACCCCAAATCGTCATGGCCAATTACGGGTTAAGAAGCCACGGAAAACGTTTGCTATGACCTTAAATCATTTCATGTATGCAATTGACATTCACTATTTCTTTGAAGATATTGAAGCATGTCTGTTTAAGGTGAACCCGGATTGATAACTAACATGACAATGAAGATTATATTCGCCGTTGCCGCATTTCTCATGTGTATCTATGGAGATGATAAAACATGTGCCGACAGCCTAAATCAATACACAGCAGATGGTGAGTGGGGAAATTGGGATGAAAAGCGTGCATTCTGACCGCGCCCAATATTAGAGAGCCATATTTCGCGCCAGTATATATGTTTAGCCCTTGCACTGGGATAGCAAGAGCCGTGAACTCACATAACCCCCGGCTAGGAAGCCAGATGAGACAAAACAAGAAAAAACTAATACTAATTTGGCATTGCTCAACGTGGAAATTAATATATATTCTAAGCCTGAAACATTGAGTCAAGATAAACTTCAACTTAATTCTGGATCATCACCAGATGCATGCATATTATTCATTTGGAAGGCCTGGCTATAATTATTGAAGATTTATCTTAATAAACAGTGAATGGCCTTGTTAAAGTAGGCCAATGGCAGTCATGAGGTAGGCTTCAAGTGCATCATCAGTTAAATATGTAACATGAATTTTAGGTATCATAACCAAACGATATAATTTGACGTTATAAATTAGCGAAAGAACGGTGATCCTAAGGGTACTGCCCGTAACCAGTTGCAAGTGTTGTATGAATTAGGAGAGCCTGGTTATAGTCCTTCAGGAGATATTGAGAGAGACAATACCTCTTCGGTCAAATTTGATCAAAATAAATTATTTGCAATGAGTTTGAGGTATATTTGGAATATACTCATAATCTACATCTCTGAACTGAAGTTCACACTTCCAGGATTTTTTAAATTTTCTGGCCTGGATGACGTTGACATTTGTCTGACATTTGACCTCTCTCATGTGCGAGGCATTACGTTTTGAACCAATTTTGGACTTGGAACATGAGATCTTCCATTTTGTATAGGGCTCGAGAGAATTTTAACTTTGACCTTTTGATCTAAACATAAAGTAAGATTCATCTTTGCTCCACGAACACAATATTCTCAATGATTGGTACCAATTCATAAAATGGAAATTTTCCTCGTTTTCTTTTTAGAGTTTCGAACCAAAGTGACCTTGACCTTTGAGCTAGTGACTTCGAAATCATTAGGCTGGAAGCTATTCCCCAGTGTTAACTTCAGTCAGCATTTGGAGTAAATTGAATGAATAGTTTTAAATTATCATGGTAAGGGGAATGACGGACACACACACAAACACATTTCAACAGTTTCTGTTCTGTTTTATCATTAGATGGTAGGTACATGTATGCCACAAAAGCAAACTGGTACCGGCAGCCTTGCACTTTACCAACCTTATGCCTTAAGATCCCCTGGTTGCCAGTTCTGGCCCCGTTAGCCATTCAGATGAGAGAACAGGCATTTCCAGGTTTATATCTTGGTTAGAAAAATATGGTCAAAACGACCAAGAAAAATTTTGTCGCCTGACCAACTATTATTATTCAACTACACTTTCCCTAGTGGGAGTGACCATATATTGATTGGTCGTTCAAATCTCTCGCATGTCGCTTCAATTCGACTACAAAATACTTTGTCGGTCACGACTGTACCATAGGTAATTATATGGTCGGAGCGAACATACATTTCTTTGTCGCACTTTTCGACCAGTTCCGACCCACTTTTTTGGTTTACATGTTCGGAGCGACCATATAATGTTAGTGTGGAGCGGAAAAATAAATATTTCAATTTTGCACAAACTTTGCACAAACCTTTGCACATTTGCACAAACTGTGACCTTTGCACAAACTGTTTTATAGCTATAAGTTTTATACTGTGAAGATCACAGTACGTACACAACGTCGCGAATAACTGTTGGTTTAGGCTTGTTTGTAAACAATGACTTTTTAATATATCTAAAATATGATACTTTGGACCAAAGCTAAGCTATTATTTCCAACGTCAACATATCTTTCGAGAAATTAGATCGAAACGTCATTTTGTGCAAGATATTATATTCAGCTATATTATAAATTCCAATTTACATATATTTCCGATCACAGATTGGCTCGACGAGACAAGGGCGGGATTCGCTGCCTTCAAATATCACTTGAGCATGAAAATATTACTCCTTACTCTTTTCACTGATGATGTCAGACTATATTGGAGCGGGATGCCGGCTCTTGTCGGAAAGGGTGGTGCGTAATACATTTCTAACTGCAAGTAGGTCGATCAAATGGGAAAGGATACATGATTAAATCCCTTTGCTGTTACGCTATTTAAGCCAAAAATTTATTCCTATAGGAAAATCCATGCTTTTACTATAAAGTATGGCACCTGAAAGTGAGTTGAGTTTGAACTCGGGAATGCTTCCATGTGCTTCTATTAATACTTTTTTCGAATACATTGTAGCATGAGTTTTGGATATATCTAAAATATGATACCTTGAACCAAATCTTTCCTGGATTTTTATCGATATCGAAATATAATTTTTTATTCCAGTGTCAAGATTTATTTTAATCAAATCGTGTATATGACGTATCGATAACTTCAAAACAGGACTGAAATAAAAAAAAGTACGAAAGGCATTGCTCTTTCAAAATTTAAGAACAATCGGATGATTATTAGAAGGAGAAAATGTACAACGTGTGATTAGCGATGCGTACATAATTAGCCTGTCCTACGGACTGATTTTTATGTATAGCAAAAATTTTACATAAGGGATCTTTTTTTTCATAAAAATAACATCACCTCGGGAAATGTTTATAACTGTACTTTTCAAAAAAACAAAAAAAATCAAACAAACGCAGAAGCAATTTTTACTTCATTTTGGTAAATTTATCCCACCCGGAGAATGTGTCTTCTTTGATTGGAGTCGTACGGCTTCATATAAATCCTGTTTTTGCATAATATTACTGTTTCAACCATGCTATTCTCATACCTTTAATCGGTTTGGTGTCCTTTTTTCTAGCGGTTCGAGCATATTTTGAGTCATTTGTGAGCTGGCCATTGGTGGATTATGGAACCGGGCCGGAACTGCTGGATAGTGAGACTCCATCAGTGGTTTATTATGAAAATACAATCTCACGTTCGGCTATTTCCGTATTGGCGGAACAAGCCTCTCACATAGAACGCACAAATCCCCACCAGTGGGGAGCGTATGACGATCACGTAGTGAGCCGGCTACGAAATAGTGCCTTTGATAATCAAGAGATCCGGGTGCATTTTATTGTGAAATTCAGTTAATTTTAACCAAACGAACATAATTCATTCAAATTATACAAAACTATTTCTATGTTTAGTTGAATAATAGCAATCTATCAGAACTCAGCAACTGGGCTAATTTTCGTCAATACGGAAATAGACGAATGCGAGATTGTTTCCGCCGAAAATTAATTGTGCGCATGATAAAATAAGATTCTTTATTGTACTGAGCATCTCATTTGGGACAGAGTACAAAACACATAAAAAGTAGAATAAATTAGAAAGTAAACAAACAGGTGCGATGTTTCCGTTTTCGCTCCCAGAAATCCACTAGGCCAGAGGTCAGTTTTCGCAGCTAAAGTGAGTTCTGGGGCTAGATTGATGAAAATACTGTGACCGACAAGGAAGGAAATGTACTGTCGCTCGGCAAGTAAGTATGAGCTTCGTTGGCCGGGTTATGACGTGTTCGTGAACCTATTTTCGCGGAATTCTCTTTTTTTTTCCATTTATAAGCCTTGGCCGTTGCAGTGGGATTTTGATCACCATATGACCAGGGATTTAACAATAATGTTGTTGTGCTCACGTGACCAGAGGCAAACAGTGACAAATAATTAATAATATGGCTCCAATTCAGTGCTTTTGAAATCTGACATGCCCTTACAATGACATTCTAAATACCTAATAAACTTATTGCCCGTCTCGATTTTGAGTTATGCGTACAAATGACGTCATGCTTTTGTCCTTTTTCTCTGCTTTGAGAAAACGATGTACAGGCACCCAAATAATCCCTTTAAGCAACACCGTGCTCACAGCTAAACCGAACACATATCATACTCCAAAAAACTATCACTGGCCTTCGATTATTCGTCGCAACAAATGCAGATTTTCTTTTTCAACAATTCTCTTCTCTGGCAGAGGTTGCTTAAAGGACTATTTTTTAGTGGTTGAAGGTGTTATCCGGCTTCCGTAAGGATTAAGTTGCTGTTTAGGACATGCAGAGTTCGGGGTTTGACGTTTCACTGCCCGAACCCGATGCTCTGCTGTTACAAACCGATGGGTGTAGCACAAAATTAATTAAAACACGAGGGAATCAAAGCGACATCGCATTGCTAGATGCCAATATTTTGGCTACTTGCAGTTTTTCTTCTCTATTTTATTTATGTATTATTTTTTTCTATTTGTCTATGGGGCCTGTGCCCGCCATATCCACCTTCACCCAAACATGCCCACACTATATATCGAGATGTCTGAATGGCTCATCATAGAGCGTAACCCTAACAAACATTTCTTCGTTTTTTTTACTACAGGGGTATGACGGTCTCCAAGTGTGTGAATGAAGAACTGAAGTTCCAAGGAGACAATGCCAGTCCTGATATATCCCGACCTACATTCCGCAATGAAGTCGAAAAATAAAACAATACTAATTAAGATTAAACTTGATTAACGACGTGAATAACCTCAAATCCATATTATCTTCAATCCCATGCTCCCAAGCACAACATCGGGATTGTTTCGAAGTCAGTTATATTATATAACCCCCTCAGCATCCCAGAAACACTGGAGCGTCTTAGGACCTATATAATAACTGATATCGGTACAATTTCAGTAATGTGGCTGTTCTCGTAAGGTGCACCGTAGTCCCCACAAACACAACAGTAACGACATCCGACATATCGAAATTAATTAGATTACAATTCTCGAATTTGAAATAGTGATCAACTTCAGACTGAAGGTCTAAGTCTTTTTAGGATCTGTTGGACTGATTATTCAATCTAGATTCATTCCGTTCTTATTCAATCTGATAGATTTTTCAACCGAATCTAAATGCTTCAGTGAGTTTTCAAATACATGTAGCGCGACATTAACTTCAACCTGGTGTTTTTCTCAACGCGTACATTTAGGGCTACGGACAAAACTATATTTTGTTGAAAAAATAAAGTGTTCTAATAATAACAATGAGAAAAGGATCTTGATAAATATGAGGACATCCATTTCTCCTTAATCCAAACCCGGTTGTAATATATCATTCTCTTCGGTCTTAAGAAACACAGAAGTGCTGGGTGGAATCTAAACCCGATCGCTCGTGATTCTAATAATTGTACTGCTATATATTCTGTGTATAACGAATTTCTGTCTCATATTATTCAAATGTGTCGAATATCATAAGGAAATAACCACGTTGAAGCCCCGTCGACAGCATCATCTGTATACAAAATTCAAGTATTTCTCTCTCCTCTTTTGTTACTATATAACGAAGCTTATAGAGAACAACTGGCACTACCAGAAGATATAAGTCTCGCCACTTTGAAGAAAGATTCATGTTTACAGTTCGGTGAGACATCTGCACTCTGTTCTTAATACATTGAAATAAATACATGTAACTCCTTTGGTTCAAATTTATCTCATATTTTCTTACCGCGTCAACCCTAAAGTCGATTTCACCTCCCCGCACACCCAATCAATACATTTTTCCACTTTCAAACGGGTCAATCCGTGTCACAGCGATACAAACTCGCTGAAATTATTATTCTATTGCGATATACTAGAACACGATTGTTAGTCTCCTGGACAGCAAGCGTCAGACCAAGATTCAGAACAGAATTTCCGAGTCAATAATCTTGACCTATGTTGTATGACAGTTGGCGCCAATTCCAAATGTGTATGAAATAAAAAAAATAAAAAACAAAAATGATTTCTCACAAGGGAGGAGCGGTGAACAGTGTTCAGTAATATCAGCAAGACACGATAATGTTCTATACATAAAATCCTAATCACGGATGGTCCATTATGCTTTATACAGGTGAATTTCTCAGTCATTTCCAGAGTGTGGATCTCAGACATTTGATCGTGATGTTCCTTTTAACACCATGTAGATGTAAAAACATCAAATTCAGATTGTCAAAAGTTCCTTGTTAAGTAGAATTAGACAAAAAATCTTGCACATTTCGATCGCATAACGCCGTCATTGCACAATATTTATCACATAATTTGAAAATATACTCAGAATTGAGACGTGTGTTGGTCCCCGTTTGACATGTTTCTGTAGTAATATTCTGTGGCACTGTTTAAAATCTTCATAGTCTGCACATGATCTAGCAAATGCTACCAAGATCTCTTCGAGCATTTGCTTAAGTCTGTGAGGCCCGACGCTGACTAATGGATTAATTCTCCTCCTTGTTAACTACAATCAATGATTTATACAGATTGATTTCTTAGAGGAACTACAGCATATGACAACATTTAAGCCATCTTGTATGAAAAGCTATTTGCAAGATGTCAGTTCAATATAATTTTATGGTGTACTTTTCCGTCATGCATTGATTCAATTCCACAAATCAAAGTGGTCCAGCGATTCAAGAACAATTTAACTTAAAAAAAGCAGCTTGGAAGTTTCGCATTCCCCAAATTTCCCCAAATTTTTCAGCCTGCAACGTTTCTCTCCCTTAAGAAACGGTTCGATAAGCCGTTTTCCTTCTGTCGCAATTTTTCGAAAATTTTCTAGATTAAAAAGCATTCAGCGCTGAATCAGTCTCGAGGATACAAAAATAACTCTGTCATTGTTAGATGTACAAAACCATACCATGCAGTTTCGCTATCCCTAAGGCTAGACTGCTGGAACATACCACACTTTACCTTTGGGTCTACTACAAAATATCAAAATATACAAGATGGCTACCATGATGAAGTCACACTGACGCCATATAAAAAAGGCATTTTCTGGACGATTTTTCGTTCATTTTTTAAAATCTGTTATCCAAATCTTTTCTTGCATGATAAATTAGTAAGCAATTGTCCGATCAGAAATAAAATAGCTTTTGTCACTTTTCCTCGCAGAAAATCAAGACATTTGAAGAAAAATGACGAAAATATCACTTTTCTGGTACCCCACATGGTCGCCATTTTTAATTTATCCACGGCCCTCTGTTGGGGTTATGCAAATAGGTTCAAAATGTCCACAATATGATAAATGAAAAAAATCACGGGGTGTCACCTCTCAATGTTTTTGTCGTTTTGGAGATAGGAGCAAAAAAAAAAAGAAACAACAGGAGAGCGAAAAGTGCCTCCCCCACCAGGCCAGGTAGCGTTAAGATATACGAAGAGTCGTTGACACACGCCTGCTGTAAATGAGGACAGATGGACCTGAATGTACCAGTGGGGACACCATTGGTTATAAAATAGTACGGGTTTGATACAGACCTGTTATGGGTCACTCAAAATAACTCATCATTACATTGTGGATATTTGTTCTGATTTAGTTACATGAAGGGTCTCTGACACATATCACATACATTGTATGAACAGCGTCAGGTGAATGTGATGAACTATCTTAATGAGAACATGTGTATAGCTACTTAAGAGATAAAAGATGGAATATGAGAAACCAGTTTGTATCAAATGATTAGATATTTCAAAGGTACTGATTGTGCACGACTTTTAGCAGATTTTGATTGTTGTTCCATGCATATGACTGTAAGCATAGATTGCAGAAAAAATTCAAATCCTGTTCCTTGTCATTCACCAAATGTTATATAGACGATCTCCATGCTTTGTATATTTCTCATAAAAGGTAATGTCCTGAATTATATTTATCCACTTCCACTGGATTTGAAAGACACATCACCTTTAAACCTATACCTAAACAAAATCGAAAGGGGATATAAGAAGAGTGATGATTACGATTTCAACCACAGCGGCTAATTATCATTGTTAATTGGTTAGTTTTTTTATTCGGATAGGGAGCGTCGAGGTTGTGCGGAAGAGTAGATGCTGTTGCCAACCACGCTCCCCAAACTAAGGTTTCAAAAATCGAATAAAACGCATCTCAAATAGAGCGAAAAATGTTTAAATTGCATATATCTTGCTTGAGCTTTTTTTCGGTCTGACCTCTGCGGGCCAATAAATGCATATCTCTGTCAGAATAATAATCTCTGTCTAATAAAGTCTCCTGAAAGTGCCCGAGAACGGGCGAGACCACTGCTAGCTGGGTTCGGCTTGAGCGAATTGGCTTCTGGTCAACTCAGTTGACAGTGGTCTCGCCCGTTTTCGAGCACTTTCGCGAGACTTTTTCTTTGGGTTATTGTCAATCTGAAAATGTCGGTTAGAATTTGGCGGATAAATACACTTATCTGCTCGAAGATGCCGGACCGAAAAAACTAAAGTAAAATATATACAATTTATCCATTTGTCGTTCTGTTAAAATGCAGTTTATTCGATTAAATCCATCATACGGATCAAGAATAATACAGATCCTGCATACAGATTCAACGACTATCATGCCTTGAATTGACAGCAACGTGGAAAAATTGACAGCAACGTTGCTCTGTCTTGCAAGAAACTAGCTTGTGTCTAATTTTATGCCTGCTTGGTGTTCAGTACTAATATTGTCATATGAAAAGGCTTTTCGATCATGGATGCGGAAATTCTTCATGGACGACAGCTGGCTATTGATTGTCAGATCTCACCCTTGCACCGAAGGATACACAAATGGTCAATAGGACAGTCACAAGATCGAACACTTTAGTCGAAAAAGGTGCGAAACGACTTCATTGTTCACGTGACGTTACTCTGAGGTTAGGCATCGAATTATTTATTTACATTTGCAATGCTGTATTACTTCATTCACGGACTATTACAAGCGAGGCTTTCTGCTCGGAAATCCCAATTTAATTATGAGGCGAGAATATCTTCAAAGTTGTTTGGATAATCAGTATTTTGAAAATCAATATTTTACCTATTTTCCGATGTTTGCGGTATTGCCCATGTTAAAGCATTGCCCGGTGCCTAACTTTGGTCTGACGTCATGTGGGCAATGACGTCGTTTCGCGCCTTTCGCGGTTAGAGAGTTTAATTTCAGGACTGCCCAATCGTATATAATAGCCAAACTGCAAATCACAACATTCCTTCTACAAACTGAACCGTACTACCAGCCTTATCCTGCCACACAAGACAAAGAATAGACAAAGAATTAGTTGCAATCACAAATTTTATTATTTTTCTTCACATATATAACTATCAATTCTTGCTAGATTCACTCTTTCTTGATAATTAAAATCACAAATTGATTGAAAAGTAACACAAATACAACTTGACAAACCAGGAGTTCAACACAATTAAGTTTGGTTCATCAATTTGTCCCTTTTAATTCATAATTGTTATTAAAACTCTACATCATAACATTTAGAACCGTCATTGCTGTATGCACTTTTAATCAGCAATGCCACCTTAATTTATTGCCTTCGTATTGATTATATGTGAATAAAATCAAATTAAGCAGGACGAGTGGAGTGTTTAGCACTAAACTGTGCTGGGTTTTCTAAATGAGAACACATGCATGTAAATACTCGGGTTGGGCCAACAGTTTCATAAAAGACAAGGGTTGACATGTGTGTCACACGCCCCAGCGACAAGGCTACACAACTCTGTTAAAAACAGTGTGTCGTCCGTTTTCTACATTGAATAGTGGAAAACGACAATGGGATAGACGTATTGGGGTCGAGGTGGACCCATAATGATTGGATTGGGTCGCAGGGGGTATCAATCTGAACCTCTCATGACGTAGCGTCCAGCTGGACTGGTGCGGAGTAGAAGTAGCGCAATGGTGCGCTTGCGCAGGCTGGAAATGATGGGGGCAGGATATTGGAATGGACGTTTGGGGGTCGAGGTGAGCCCATAGTGGGCGTACTGGGTCGCGGAGGGTATCAATGTGAAGCGCTCTTCCAGGCGGACCAAATCTTGGGTGGGTGCATGTTTTATCCGACATGAAACACGGACTTTACCCCTAAAGTGATCCGATTAATCATGTCCAGATGGGTTAATATGATTCCCAGCGGCCTGCCGAGATATGCCGATTGGGCTGTTTTTTTCAGAAAAAAGCGGAATACGTAAACCCCCACGTGCGGAAAAGACGAACTTTGTATGGTAGGAATAGCCGAGCAGCTATAGTAGACAGTACCGCTCAGGTGCGCCATTGAGACATGGTCACCCTTATACACTAACCTATAGGTGTCGGCCCGTGAGGCATGCCCAGCTCCCGTCCTCCCATCTTAACGCATTGACGCACTGACGAAAGTGAGTGAGTGAATGAGAGTGAGTGAGCTAGTGAGTGCCTGAGGCGTTGTGAGTGTGTGAGTGAGTGAGGGAGGCGTGCCCGGGGAGTGAGTGAGTGTTGAGGCATTGTGAGTGAGTGAGTGAGTGAGTGAGGGAGGCGTGCCCAACGCCCGTGAGGCGTGCCCAACGAGTGAGTGAGTGTTGAGTGAGAGTGAGTGAGTGAGTGATCGAGTTATTGAGTGTGCATTGTGAGTAAATGATTGAGTGAGGCGTGCCCAACGCTCGTGAGGCGAGCCCAACGCCGTCCTAAAGTATTGACGCACTAACGATGGTGAGTGAGTGTGAGTGTGAGTGCGTGAGAATGAGTGAGTGAGTGGTCCTATAATGTAGTTCGTACACCATTAGCCTCAGCCTGTAATCACGCTCTGACCGGGTAACATGTCGGGAACATGTACGTTCTGTCAGAAGACACTCTCTCTTTGCGACAATATGCTCAGACACATTCGTCTAATGCATAGACAAGGGACACCACTGCGATATACTAGTACACGATTGTTAGTCTCTTGGACAGCAAGCATCAGACCAAGATTCAGAACAGAATTCCCGAGTCAATAATCTTGACCTACATGTATGTTGTATGACATTTGGCGCCAATTCCAAATGTGTATGAAATAAAAAAATAAAAACACAAAAATGGTTTCTCACAAGGGAGGAGCGGTGAACAGTGTTCAGTAATATCAGCAAGACACGATAATGTTCTATACATAAAATCCTAATCACGGATGGTCCATTATGCTTTATACAGGTGAATTTCTCAGTCATTTCCAGAGTGTGGATCTCAGACATTTGATCGTGATGTTCCTTTTAACACCATGTAGATGTAAAAACATCAAATTCAGATTGTCAAAAGTTCCTTGTTAAGTAGAATTAGACAAAAGATCTTGCAAATTTCGATCGCATAACGCCGTCATTGCACAATATTTATCACATAATTTGAAAATATACTCAGAATGGAGACGTGCGTTGGTCCCCGTTTGACATGTTTCTGTAGTAATATTCTGTGGCACTGTTTAAAATCTTCATAGTCTGCACATGATCTAGCAAATGCTACCAAGATCTCTTCGAGCATTTGCTTAAGTCTGTGAGGCCCGACGCTGACTAATAGATTAATTCTCCTCCTTGTTAACTACAATCAATGATTTATACAGAGGTAAGCCTCGGAGACTAACAGTCTACCAGCAGAATCTCGTCATATGTAGATAACAATTAAACGCAACATACAATGGTGATGGAAAATGATGCCGATGTGACCCCAAATGTCAATATTCTCTCTGCAGGATACACCCTACAACCAAACATGATTCCTGTGATGATTTGTATCTCAGCCAGGAGTTCGTTTGAGCAGTGAACGTGAACAGCTTGAATGGCATGACCACACGACCCCTCGCACCGGCTTTAGTAGTATAAAATATCAAAGAGCGATGATGTAATAGCCCTATCAAATCATCTGATGGAGAATCACGATCGATGTGACCGTTAGATTAAATAAACGGGCCAAATAGGGGAATTGTTAGTAGAATGGCATTTCTTTTCCAGAACAAACGTTTGTAAGGCCAGAAGTCGACCAAGCGTTTCAATCTAAATCCTTTAATTACAATGACTATGATTTGTACAGAGGGTAAGCCTCGGGGAGTTGACAAGCAGAATCTGGCTATAAAGAAATAATAGCCCACAGACTTGTGTAAATTTGTGGGTGTTTTGGCTCCATTCTTGGCAACAAGGCTAAATTAACTCTAAAGTTTATGTAGATTGCGAATTTCGATGTTGTCGGTTTCTTCACCAACATCTAAGGTGTCCATTTTAGATTTCAAAATGGCCAGTATCTGAAACATACATGTACGTTAGCCAATGTCTCATCACCTAAATGAATGTTTTGAACATTAATCCAGAGGTTACACCAACAAAAAGAGGGTCACGGTTGTCGGCTGGTGGCACAGCAGACTCTTTAAATGCCGGTGTGGAGACTAAGAATGTTCGGTGGCTAAGAGTGTCCGGCTCCTATTTTCGAACCCAGCTAGGACACCTTTTTCCACATCGGGGACAGCTGTCCGTCCTTGGTTGCAAGAGAAAAGAATATGAAAAGGGACACTAATCACCAGGACATTCTTATCCATCACACCGGTAATCTTGAAACATGTTTTTGTCAATATATCCTTACCAAAACGCTCGACGAAATGTATTCCAGTAGCTAAATCCACATGTTCATCGACAGTGATAGTTCTAACATCAGTCATCCTGTATTCCAAGGAAGCTGATATTTTAAAGTTATTTCGGCCAATAGAGTCATACTTCTACACATTGTTATCTTGTTTCCATTGGCATAATGCATAAGCAAAGTCACTCCGAATAAAGTTAACAAACGCATATTGACCGTCTCAATATTTCGACAAAGTTAACAAACGCATATTGACAGTCTCAATATTTCGACAAAGTTATATTTCGACAAAGTTATATTTGTCATCATCAGGAGAAATGTCATATTTCTTCTGATGATGACAAATATAACTTTGTCGAAATATTGAGACTGTCAATATGCGTTTGTTAACTTTATTCAGAGTGACTTTGCTTATGCATTATGCCAAGCTTATCAGTGGATCAACAAGATGTTTCCATTGGCCATATCCACATTTCTTGGGGTTAGCTTCAGATGGTTGTAAATCAGACAAATTTTAGTGACGGCTGTGATTTAGAGTTTGAGATGGTCGCCATCTGCAACCTATACTGGTCAATATATCAACCATCTCAATGACAGGGACTTCGTTTAATGGCTATTTGTGTTTGTGCCTCGACCAAGGCATCAGAGGTTATTTAGCTATCATTTATGAAGGAAGATTTTCCAGCAGATTTTTAATGGTTGAATTATCAAAAAAACTCGCTGCATAACGTATGAATAATCCAATTATGATTTGTATAACCAAATTCTGGAACACTTGAATATCCCCTACCAAAAAAAAACAGTATCCGAACGGAACCACAGCCTGTCGGCAAGTAACTAACAAACTTTCACATATGCACCAGCTGGGCTCGAACCCGTGCCGGTTCAGTGGTGTGAGGCTAGCGATCACCAGCGAAACACCTTATTAGATCACCCGGTCACCGAGGGCCATATAACATTCTATAATATAAAATCTGACGGTAATCCTTGCAAAAATTAAATCGTAGTGAGTGAAATTTCCCACGATAAAATATGGGGTGATCAAATTTATTAGAACAGCTAGCTCACAAAATTATTCAAAATCATGCATATATTTTCTTATTTCTTTGTTGTATCAATGACTTTAAAAGGGTGATCACATCTATTAGAATCACTGATTGAATTTTGTCTCCAATATTTAGGGTGCTTGAATTTTGATAGAGAGATTGATTTCTTAGAGGAACTACAGTATATGACAACATTTAAGCCATCTTGTATGAAAAGCTATTTGCAAGATGTCAGTTCAATATAATTTTATGGTGTACTTTTCCGTCATGCATTGATTCAATTCCACATATCAAAGTGGTCCAGCGATTCAAGAACAATTTAACTTAAAACAAGCAGCTTGGAAGTTTCGCATTCCCCAAATTTCCCCAAATTGTTCAGCCTACAACGTTTCTCTCCCGTAAGAAACGGTTCGATAAGCCGTTTTCCTTCTGTCGCAATTTTTCAAAAAATTTCTAGATTAAAAAGCATTCAGCGCTGAATCAGTCTCGAGGATACAAAAATAACTCTGTCATTGTTAGATGTACAAAACCATAATGGCCTGGGCGATTTGGGGTGTACCTCAGCCTGGGGGAGGGGGGTGGGGGGGGGGCGAGTGGAGTGGAAAATACCTCCATGCAGTTTCGCTATCCCTAAGGCTAGACTGCTGGAACATACCACACTTTACCTTTGGTTCTACTACAAAATATCAAAAGATACAAGATGGCTACCATGATGAAGTCGCACTGACGTCATTTAAAAAAGGCATTTTCTGGACGATTTTTCGTTCATTTTTTAAAATGTGTTATCCAAATCTTTTCTTGCATGATAAATTAGTAAGCAATTGTCCGATCAGAAATAAAATAGCTTTTGTCACTTTTCCTCGCAGAAAATCAAGACATTTGAAGAAAAATGACGAAAATATCACTTTTCTGGTACCCCACATGGTCGCCATTTTTAATTTATCCACGGCCCTCTGTTGGGGTTATGCAAATAGGTTCAAAATGTCCACAATATGATAAATGAAAACAATCACGGGGTGTCACCTCTCAAGGTTTTTGTCGTTTTGGAGACAGGAGCAAAAAAAAGAAACAACAGGAGAGCGAAAAGTGCCTCCCCCACCAGGCCAGGTAGCGTTAAGATATACGAAGAGTCGTTGACACACGCCTGCTGTAAATGGGGACAGATGGACCTGAATGTACCAGTGGGGACACCAGTGGTTATAAAATAGTACGGGTTTGATACAGACCTGTTATGGGTCACTCAAAATAACTCATCATTACATTGTGGATATTTGTTCTGATTTAGTTACATGAAGAGCCTCTGACACATATCGCATGCATTGTATGAACAGCGTCAGGTGAATGTGATGAACTATCTTAATGAGAACATGTGTATAGCTACTTAAGACATAAAAGATGGAATATGAGAAACCAGTTTGTATCAAATGATTAGATATTTCAAAGGTACTGATTGTGCACGACTTTTAGCAGATTTTGATTGTTGTTCCATGCATATGACTTTAAGCATAGATTGCAGAAAAAATTCAAATCCTGTTCCTTGTCATTCACCAAATGTTATATAGACGATCTCCATGCTTTGTATATTTCTCATAAAAGGTAATGTCCTGAATTATATTTATCCACTTCCACTGGATTTGAAAGACACATCACCTTTACACCTATACCTAAAAAAATCGAAAGGGGATATAAGAAGAGTGATGATTACGATTTCAACCACAGCGGTTCATTATCATTGTTAATTGGTTAGTTTTTTATTCGGATAGGGAGCGTCGAGGTTGTGCAGAAGAGTAGATGCTGTTGCCAACCACGCTCCCCAAACTAAGGTTTCGAAAATCGAATAAAACGCATCTTAAATAGAGCGAAAAATGTTTCAATTGCATATATCTTGCTTTAGCTTTTTTCCGGTCTGACCTCTGCGGGCCAATAAATGCATATCTCTGTCAGAATAATAATCTCTGTCTAATAAAGTCTCCTGAAAGTGCCCGAGAACGGGCGAGACCACTGCTAGCTGGGTTCGCCTTGAGCGAATTGGCTTCTGGTCAACTCAGTTGACAGTGGTCTCGCCCGTTTTCGAGCACTTTCGCGAGACTTTTTCTTTGGGTTATTGTCAATCTGGAAATGTCGGTTAGAATTTGGTGGATAAATACACTTATCTGCTCGAAGATGCCGGACCGAAAAAAAACTAAAGTAAAATATATGCAATTTATCCATTTGTCGTTCTGTTAAAATGCAGTTTATTCGATTAAATCCATCATACGGATCAAGAATAATACAGATCCTACATACAGATTCAACGACTATCATGCCTTGAATTGACAGCAACGTGGAAAACCGCTCTGTCTTGCAAGAAACTAGCTTGTGTCTAATTTTATGCCTGCTTGGTGTTCAGGACTAATATTTTCATATGAAAAGGCTTTTCGATCATGGATGCGAAAATTCTTCATGGACGACAGCTGGCTATTGATTGTCAGATCTCACCCTTGCACCGAAGGATACACAAATGGTCAATAGGACAGTCACAAGATCGAACACTTTAGTCGAAAAAGGTGCGAAACGACTTTATTGCCCACGTGACGTTACTCTGAGGTTAGGCATCGAACTATTTATTTACATTTGCAATGCTGTATTACTTCATTCACGGACTATTACAAGCGAGGCTTTCTGCTCGGAAATCTCAATTTAATTATGAGGCGAGAATATCTTCAAAGTTGTTTGGATAATCAGTATTTTGAAAATCAATATTTTACCTATTTTCCGATGTTTGCGGTATTGCCCATGTTAAAGCATTGCCCGGTGCCTAACTTTGGTCTGACGTCACGTGGGCAATGACGTCGTTTCGCGCCTTTCGCGGTTAGAGAGTTTAATTTCAGGACTGCCCAATCGTATGTAATAGCGCAACTACATGGACGACAATGCATACAGCATACTAGGCCCAGCCTTATCCTGCCACACAAGACAAAGAATAGACAAAGAATTAGTTGCAATCACAAATTTTATTATTTTTCTTCACATATATAACTATCAATTCTTGCTAGATTCACTCTTTCTTGATACTTAAAATCACAAATTGATTGAAAAGTAACACAAATACAACTTGACAAACCAGGAGTTCAACACAATTAAAGTTTGGTTCATCAATTTGTCCCTTTTAATTCATAATTGTTATTAAAACTCTACATCATAACATTTAGAACCGTCATTGCTGTATGCACTTTTAATCAGCAATGCCACCTTAATTTATTGCCTTCGTATTGATTATATGTGAATAAAATCAAATTTAACAGGACGAGTGGAGTGTTTAGCACTAAATGAGAACACATGCATGTAAATACTCGGGTTGGGCCAACAGTTTCATAAAAGACAAGGGTTGACATGTGTGTCACACGCCCCAGCGACAAGGCTACACAACTCTGTTAAAAACAGTGTGTCGTCCATATTCAACATTGAATAGTGGAAAATGACAATGGGATAGACGTATTGGGGTCGAGGTGGACCCATACTGATTGGATTGGGTCGCAGAGGGTATCAATCTGAACCTCTCATGAGGTAGCGTCCAGCTGGACTGGTGCGGAGTAGATGTAGCGCAATGGTGCGCTTGCGCAAGCAGGAAATGATGGGGGCAGGATATTGGAATGGACGTTTGGCGGTCGAGGTGAGCCCATAGTGGGCGTACTGGGTCGCGGAGGGTATCAATGTGAAGCGCTCCTCCAGGTGGACCAAATCTTGGGTGGGTGCATGTTTTATCCGACATGAAACACGGACTTTACCCCTAAAGTGATCCGATTAATCATGTCCAGATGGGTTAATATGATTACCAGCGGCCTGCCGAGATATGCCGATTGGGCTGGTTTTTTGTCTGAAAAAAGCGGAATACGTAAACCCCCACGTGCGGAAAAGACGAACTTTGAATGGTAGGAATAGGCGAGCAGCTATAGTAGACAGTACCGCTCAGGTGCGCCATTGAGACATGGTCACCCTTATACACTAACCTATAGGTGTCGGCCCGTGAGGCATGCCCAGCTCCCGTCCTCCCATCTTAACGCATTGACGCACTAGCGATGGTGAGTGAGTGAATGAGAGTGAGTGAGCTAGTGAGTGACTGAGGCGTTGTGAGTGTGTGAGTGAGTGAGGGAGGCGTGCCCGGGGAGTGAGTGAGTGTTGAGTGAGAGTGAGTTAGCGAGGCATTGTTAGTGAGTGAGGGAGGGAGGCGTGCCCAACGCACGTGAGGCGTGCCCACGAGTGAGTGAGTGTTGAGTGAGAGTGAGTGAATGAGTGATCGAGTTATTGAGTGTGGCATTGTGAGTAAATGATTGAGTGAGGCGTGCCCAACGCTTGTGAGGCGAGCCCAACGCCGTCCTAAAGCATGGACGCACTAACGATGGTGAGTGAGTGTGAGTGTGAGTGCGTGAGTGAGTAAGGGAGTGAGTGAGTGAGAATGAGTGAGTGAGTGGTCATATAATGTAGTTCGTACACCATTAGGCTCAGCCTATAATCACGCTCTGACCGGGTAACATGTCGGGAACATGTACGTTCTGTCAGAAGACACTCTCTCTTTGCGACAATATGCTGACACATTCGTCTAATACATAGACAAGGGACACCACTGCGATATACTAGTACACGACTGTTAGTCTCTTGGACAGCAAGCATCAGACCAAGATTCAGAACAGAATTCCCGAGTCAATAATCTTGACCTACATGTATGTTGTATGACATTTGGCGCCAATTCCAAATGTGTATGAAATAAAAGAATAAAACAATACAAAAATGGTTTCTCACAAGGGAGGAGCGGTGAACAGTGTTCAGTAATATCAGCAAGACACGATCATCTTCTATGCATAAAATCCTAATCACGGATGGTCCATTATGCTTTATACAGGTGAATTTCCCAGTCATTTCCAGAGTGTGGATCTCTGACATATCCACTTTCATCGTGATGTTCATTTTAACACCATGTAGATGTAAACACATCAAATTCAAATTGTCAAAAGTTCCTTGTTATGTAGAATTAGACAAAAGATCTTGCACATTTTGATCGCATAACGCCGTCATTGCACAATATGTATCACATAATTTGAAAATATACTCAGAATGAAGACGTTTGTTGGTCCCCGTTTGACATGTTTCTGTAGTAATATTCTGTGGCACTGTTTAAAATCTTCATAGTCTGCACATGATCTAGCAAACGCTACCAAGCTGTCTTCGATCATTTGCTTAATTCTGTGAGGCCCGACGCTGACTAATGGATTAATTCTCCTCCTTGTTAACTACAATCAATGATTTATACAGAGGTAAGCCTCGGAGACTAACAGTCTACCAGCAGAATCTCGTCATATGTAGATAACAATTAAACGCAACATACAATGGTGACGGAAAAAGGTGCCGACAAACTGACAAGAAAATGCATGGCACCATATGTCAATATTCTCTCTGCCGGATACACCCAACAACCAAACATGATTCCTGTGATGATTTGTATCTCAGCCACGAGTTCGTTTGAGCTGTGAACGTGAACAGCTTGAATAGCATGACCACACGACCCCTCGTACCGGCTTGAGTAGTATAAAATATCCAAGAGCGATGATGTAATAGCCCTATCAAATCTTCTGATAGAGAATCACGATCGATGTGACCGTTAGATTAAACTAAACGGACCAAATAGGGGAATTGTTAGTAGAATGGCATTCCTTTTTCAGAACAAACGTTTGTAAGGCCAGAAGTCGACCAAACGCTTCATTCTAAATCCTTTAATTACAATGACTATGATTTGTTCAGAGGGTAAGCCTCGGGGAGTTCACAGGCAGAATCTCGCTATAAAGAAATGATAGCCCACAGACTGGTGTAAATTTGTGGGTGTTTTGGCTCCATTCTTGGCAACAAAGCTAAATTAACTATAAAGTTTATGTAGATTGCGAATTTCGATGTAGTCAGTTTGTTCACCAACATCTAAGATGTCCATTTTAGATTTCAAAATGACCAGTATCTGAAACATACGTTAGCCAATATCTCCTCACCCAAATGAATATTATGAACATTAATCCAGAGGTTACACCAACAAAAATAGTGTCACGGTTGTCGGCTGGTGGCACAGCAGACTCTTTAAATGCCGGTGTGGAGGCTAGGAATGTCCGGTGGCTAAGAGTGTCCGGCTCCTATCTTCTAACCCAGCTAGGACACTTTTTCCCACATCGGGGACAACTGTCCGTCCTTGGTTGCAATACAAAATGATATGAAAAGGGACACTAATCACCAGGACATTCTTATCCATCACGTCGGCAATCTTGAAACATGTGTTTGTCAATATATCCTTAGCAAAACGCTCGACTAAATGCTCGACTATTCCGGTAGCTAAATCCACTTGTTTAGGGACAGTGATGGTTCCATACACATTTTCTAACATCGGTCATCCTATATTCCAAGGAGACTTGATATGTTAAAGTTATTTCGATCAATAGAGTCATCCTTCTACACATTGGTATCTTGCTTCCATTGGCTATATCCACATTTCTTGGGTTAGGCTTCAGATGGTTGTAAAGCAGACACATTTTAGTAACGGCTGTCATTTAGAGTTTGAAATGGTCGCCATCTGCAAACTATACTTGTCAATATTTCAACCATCTCAATGACAGGGACTTCGTTTAATGGCTATTTGTGTTTGTGCCTCGATCAAGGCATCAGAGGTTACTTAGCTATCATTTATGAAGGAAGATTTTCCAGCAGATTCTTAATGGTTGAATTATCCATATTAATTCGCTGCAATACGTATGAATAATGAATAATCCAATTTTGATTTGTATGAACAAATTCTGGAACACTTGAATATCTCCTACCAAAAAAAAAAAACCAGTATCCGGACGGAACCACGGCCTGTCGGCAAGTAACCAACAAACTTTCACATATGCACCAGCTGGGCTCGAACCCGTGCCGGTTCAGTAGTGTGAAGCTAGCGATCACCAGCGAAACACCTTATTAGATCACTCAGTCACCGAGGGCCATATAACATTCTATAATATAAAATCTGACGGTAATCCTTGGAAGTTTCGCATTCCCCAAATTTCCCCAAATTGTTCAGCCTACAACGTTTCTCTCCCTTAGAAAACGGTTCGATAAGCCGTTTTCCTTGTGTCGCAATTTTTCGAAAATTTTCTAGATTAAAAAGTGTTCAGCGCTGAATCAGTCTCGAGGTTACAAATGTAACTTTGTCATTGTTAGATGTGCAAAATCATAGTGGCCTGGGCGATTTAGGATGTATCTCAGCCTGGGGGATGGGGGGGGGGGAGTGGAGTGGAAAATACCTCCATACAGTTTCGCTATCCCTAAGGCTAGACTGCTGGAACATACCACATTTTACCTTTGGGTCTACTACAAAATATAAAAAAGTTACAAGATGGCCACCATGATGAAGTCACACTGACGTCATTTAAAAAAGGCATTTTCTGGACGATTTTTCGTTCATTTTTTAAAATGTGTTATCCATATATTTTCTTGTATGATAAATTAGAAAGCAATTGTCCGATCAGAAATAAAATAGCTTTTGTCACTTTTCCTCGCAGAAAATCAAGACATTTGAAGAAAAATGACGAAAATATCACTTTTCTGTTGGGGGTTATGCAAATAGGTTCAAAATGTCCCTATTATGACAAATGAAAGAATCACGGGGTGTCACCTCTCAAGGTTTTTGTCGTTTTGAAAAAAAAGCAGAAGAGCGAAAAATGCCTCCCCCACCAGGCCAAGTAGCGTTAAGATACACGCCTGCTGTGAATGGGGACAGATGGACCTGAATGTACCAGTGGGGACACCAGTGGTTATAAAATAGTAGGGGTTTGATACAGACCTGTTATGGGTCACCCAAAATAACTCTTCATTAAATTGTGGACATTTGTTCTGGTTTACTTACATGGAGGGTCTCTGACACAGATCACATATGAACAGCGTCGGGTGAATGTGATGAACTATCTCAATGAGAACATGCGTATAGCTACTACTTAAGAGATAAAAGATGGAATATGAGAAACCAGTTTGTATCAAATGATTAGATATTTCAAAGGTACTGATTTTGCACGACTTTTAGCAGATTTTGATTGTTGTTCCATAAATATAACTGCAGGCATAGATTGCAGAAAAAAAATCAAATCCTGTTCCTTGTCATTCACCAAATGTTATATAGACGATCTCCTTGCTTTGTATATTTCTCATAAAGGTAATGCTCTGAACTATATTTATCCACTTCCACTGGATTTGAAAGAGACATCACCTTTAAACCTATATCTAAAAAAATCGAAAGGGGATATAAGAAGAGTGATGATTACGATTTCAACCACAGCGGCTCACTATCATTGTTAATTGGTTAGTTGTTTTATTCGGGTAGGGAGCGTCGATGTTGTGCGGAAGAGTAGATAATGCAAGATGCATTGCTGATGACATTAGTGCTACCTTATCTGATATCGATCCTATAAGACTTGCTGAAACTATGTCACTTGAACTAGAAAACCTTAAGGACTGGTTATCATGCAATAAACTTTCTTTGAATGTGAAAAAAACCAAATTTATTTTCTTCAAACCGAGTAGATCTCCAATTACGAATATTCCGAAGGTAACAATATCTGGTTCTGAAATTGAATGTGTCACCAATTTTAAATTCCTTGGTGTGTATTTCAACGACAAATTGAACTGGCAGACCCATATTGACGAAATAACCTCTAAAATATCGAGAAATATTGGTGTTATCAGCCACATAAGGAAATGTCTTAACAGGAAAACCCTGATCATGTTATATTATTCCTTGTTCTATTCTTATGTATCTTATTGTAATTTGGTGTGGGGAAACACATTCCCGACTCATCTTAAGCCACTTGTTATCTTGCAAAAAAGAATTATTCGTATAATGACTTCCAGTACTAAATATGCACACTCTAGTCCCTTGATGAAGCAGTTGAATGTCATCCCGCTGTATAAAATAAACGATTACCTGATATTATCTTTTACTCATAGATTTCTTAATAATCCTCTCTCCATCCCAACTAAATATTCAAATTACTTTACAAAACTCTCTGAAGTCCATTGCTATCCAACCCGCCAATCCAATCTTAATCTGTATAGGCCACGAGTGCATTCAAATCTGTCCTTTTACTCTACGAAATCAAAGGCTTCGCGTATTTGGAACGCCTTACCTCTTGATTTGAAGTCATGTGTATCCCAGTCCCTTTTCAAACGCCGTTTGAAGCTCCATCTTATATAACACTGTCTATTGTTTACCAATAATAATTTGAAGTTGCATTCAATATGTTATTCGTCTTTCATCGACATTGTACATAATTCCATTGCTGTATACATGTGACAATTCCCTCTTTTATATAAAATCGTTATTTACTTAGCCTACCGAGCTCCAACGGCATATTCTCTTTATTTGTCAATTATATTATAACAAGAGCTCAGCAGTGCGACACAGTCTATTCACCATTATATCATTTAATCCATAAATTCTGACTACATCAATCGCTTCCTGCCAATATATTGTATTTCTTACCATTTGGGATATAACAAACCCTCTGGGGTTTTATTCCCGCCATTCTCAGTTTTATACATATATATACATATTGTACATACTGTATGGTGATTAAACATTCATTCATTCATTCATTCAGATGCTGTTGCCAACCACGCTCCCAAAACTAAGGTTTCAAAAATCGAATCAAACGCATCTTAAATAGAGCGAAAAATGTTTCAATTGCATATATCTTGCTTTAGTTTTTTCCGGTCTGACCTCTGCGGGCCAATACATGCATATCTCTGTCAGATTCTAATAAAGTCTCCTGAAAGTGCCCGAGATCGGGCGAGACTTCTGCCAGCTGGGTTCGCCATGAGCGAATTGGCTTCTGGTCAACTCAGTTGACAGTGGTCTCGCCCGTTTTCGAGCACTGTCGCGAGGCATTTTCTTCGGGTTATTGTCAATCTGGAAATGTCGGTTTAGAATTTTGCGGATAAATACACTTATCTGCTTGAAGATGACGGACCGAAAAAAAACTAAAGTAAAATATATGCAATTTATCCATTTGTCGTTCTGTTAAAATGCAGTTTATTAGATTTTTGAGAAAACTGGTTACAAAGCCGTAGTTTTGTGAGCATGGTTGGCGACCACATCGCCTTGAGTGTCCGCCCTCCTACTTCACGTCATGACCTTGAACTCCCCTCCCAAATCAACAGCTTTAACCAGTTAACAACGGTAACAATCCCTTCCCGGAAACTGATTCTACAAAACGTACCACGGTTTTCACTCAGAAATGGTGATCAGTATAATCACTGATAGCCAAGTAAGAGCGAAGTGTACAAGATCATGGCTTTCCGCAACTTGTGAAAGAGAGAGGTAGTTTGTTGTATTCATTACTATTTCAGCTGTATTGCCTAACCTCTGTACTGCTAAAGACTGTGTGAACATCATGTATTATACGATCTTCATGATGTTCATATTGTAAAATATCAAATGAGATAATGAAGGTTTATAATCATTCATATTTTGATTAGGTTATTATATAGAAAATCATATATGTATCTATTTCGGTTTTTACATTTATCTAAATCAGTTTTGGAAAGTTTACTGTAGGGTCAGTTCACAGGTTTTGATCGGTACGCGTATATACAATACTAATGTTAAAGTTGGGGGCGTATCACTAAATTGAGTGGAAGCCAGGAAAACTGACCAGGGATGTAATTGAAGTGGTCAGGAAACACCAACAATTGAAGGTGGCTGATAACAGACTAATGGTATCTGGTACTACGAGAGACCTGACACTTCAGGTCAAGTTATAGGACTGGATTTACATTGTATATTGTAGAAATGAAAATAGAGAAAGGTCTTCTAGTTTATATGTAAGCTAGAGCCTACATGAATACGGTACGGTATCAAAGTGATTAGAACAGGCCAGCTGTGTTCGGATAATGACTGATACTCAAGTGGTCAGTCCGGCTGTATCGTTAATTAACTGTTTGAGTTGTGAGAAACCGGAGATTACTCCAAGCAGATGTGAAGTGTTTTATTTACTGGTCTGTATATAAGTTTGGTGTAAAATACACGAAGTTAGACTTGAACAACTGTCTCCCTTGAGCATGGCATCGCTCATTGTAAGAAGTGAAATGTTCGTATACATGTATGTTCGTATACTGTACGTACAAGCCATGCTTGCTATGTTTATCAGCGAATAAATGCGAGTTTATTGTGAAGAAACATCGATCTTGTGTCAAATCTTTAGAGGCAACTCTAGAGTCGAACGAGCACTTCTGGTACAGGGTTATATAGAGATCATCCCCGTTGTCTATCACCTTTACGTAACAGCTGATCGGACACTAAAATTCTATATTGGCGACCCCGACGAGACAAAGAAATCAAGATTGATGAGGCAAAGCAGGTATGGCGGAGCAACCGATCCGTGCCCACGAATTACAGGAGATCGCATAAGATAACAGCATTGATAAATTCTGTACGTGAGGACAATGCGGTCAGTGAGAGAGCACGGTTGTATTGAGAGAAATTACGGGACTAATTTCCAACCCACGACAGAGGTGTGAATTCGTGATATCCGACTTGAGGGCATCGAGCTGTTGGACTGTGCACTGTGCTATCATGACACGGACTTCTCAACTTTCTCCAATCTACCATCATGTAGTTTTTGCGATCTTTGATAGCGTGCTGCAAACGATTGCGTTTGGCACTTTGTGTTCCAGAAAAGGTAAAATGGGCCTATGGGACATGCTATTGATTTGACGCAGAACTGTACGACGGTGCTGGATTACGGCGGAGATGTCATTGAGATGTGGACTACAGCAGCAGTTCAGCAGGCTTCAGGCCTGTAAAAACAGATAAGTTTTCGTCACACCTTTACCCTTCCCTTCTGGCATAATATTAAAGATGTTTGGTGATATGATGCGGGCAGGTGCCAACCACGCCTGGCACCAACGGAGAGGCGGACAAGGAGTATCTGTCAACGCCCACCAATTGATCAATGAAGTGTCCGGCCCCATCATCGACAGTGACCGACGAAAATATAGACCAGGACAATCAGATTGAACTCTAAATTTTTAAAATTCATTTGTGTTCGATTTCGCGTGAAAATGTGTATTTTCATATTGTCGTTCTTGGTGACGTGACAGCGTGTACCAGAAACCTATGGACAGAGTCCTTTCCGTGGAACAGTATATCTACAGGTATAGTTTGATTCATTTCATTTAACAGGTAAATGGCCGTAGTGATTGAAAAAATAACTGTGTTGTGATATATTCTCTGCCTGGACTTCCCTGAACTTTCTGTCTGACGTTGTAAAGTTCCCACTGATTGACAATAGAACGTGTGATGAACAGTATGTAATTTACAGGAATGGGTCATGCCCTTATGAACTCAGACAATTTACTATGATAACTTTCTCGGAACATTTTGGACTGAATTCCCAAACAGGTTGGTGACATGTATTGAGCAATCATGTTATATATATACCATAATAGTGCCTTATATGAATTGATGATATCTCTCGTATATTGTGCATGTTTTGTTTAAGTATGGATAATACTGCATGCCCAATGGTGAAATTGGTAGATTATATGAATTCCTTGGTGACTGGTAAAGTTAGTAAATTGCAGTTTGGTAAATTTAGCCTCTGAAGTTTTCACGATCATATTGTGAAGTAATTCCACAATGATTTTTATTTTATTAGGATGTTATCGCGATTAGTTGCCATAATAGTGTTAGCTGGTAAGCTAAAATACGTAACGTAATATTGGCTGAATAGAAATAGAATTATCGCGTACATGATCGACAGGTCCTACACTGAGTACATGTACATGTAAGTACTAGTAGCTTGAAGTCTATGGAAGCCTGTTCGCGTTCATTGACAAACCATCATAATTCCCGATTCGGCTATGAGAGCCTGGATGTCGTGAAGTTTTGTGATTAGTTGTTTATTTTGGGTCCTCAGATATAAGTCTAAGATAGTGGATGACAAATTGGTTTCAGTTAACGCGTATTGACAACTTTGTAAGTCTATTACATATTGTGTCCAGTGAACCATGAATCTCTGGCTTTCATTATGAGTAACACGCAAGTCCAAATGTTAACATTTTGCGGATGGAATACCGTATATGACACTAGCACAGGCGATGCTAGAGAAATCCGGTACTTGAGTGACAGTTATGGAGGACTGTTTGAGACATAACTACCTAACTACAGAATGATTGTGTCTATGGTGAATATTTTTATAAAGACATTGTTGGTGTACGATATTTGAGAGTGTTTGGTTGCAATTTTCAATGATTTCTAACAAGTTCAGTGAACGCGATTGATTTGGATATTTCGGTAATCCGGTGGTCTGCATTATTGACATACATCAGTAGAGTTTGAAAATAAGCCAGCTGAATCAAAATCTGTTAGTTGATTTCGGAACCTATTCTAAATTTTATGTTGAAAGACCATCTAGTAATTCTTGCTAAGGAGGTAAGATTATATTTATTTGAAGGCAATTTCGTTGATGTGGAGGCAGATGCCTAATGAAATCCATATCGTTTGTTTTGTATTACCATAATGACCTGTGAGGTTATAAAGTTGGTAACATTGTGTAAGGGTGCGCTGATTTAGTTGGATATTTTGAGAATGTCCATGGAATATGAGACGATATGACTATCAAGTTAGGCTGTGCAACTGTTGCTAATGAGGCGCTCTTACTTGATAAATTTTTCGGTAGTCGTGATGTCTGATTAAGCTTGAATTTGGATTGAGCATCGCTATGCTAACATAGTCAATTCTCGCTGATAGCTATGATAGTTATGATTTATTTTAGACATTTTTCTCGGTACTGTCGTTCATTACTGTAGTTGGTCAAGATGTTTCGATTAAGTCGACGTGATCGTTCCTATTCGACTTTCTTCTGGATGATATTGTACATAACGAACATTGAATTTGTCTGTCCGCTAGATGAGCATTGAGTAGTGTGTTATTTTGGCTAATGCACTTTTGATTTTACTTTTGGGTACCGCGCGAAGGGCTGTTGAGCCATGCCTAGAATGGCTGTTGAGCCATGTTTAGAAGGGCTGCTGAGCCTTGTATTTTTGAATAATGCATTTATGAGTTTTGAATACCACGTGAAGGGCTGATAGGCCATGGCGTGCCGTATACGAAGGGTTGATGGACCATGTTTGTTTGTTTGTTTTTGGATGCCGTATACGAGAATATATGGCTGCGCACATGTGACTTGTGGCGCATTAGCAATGTTGGGTCACGTGATTTGTAGTATTTCCGTGGGGATCGCGAGAAATTAGCTTCAAGTTCAACTGGGCAGTATTCTGCTAACAAAGTTTATACTTGTGAATTTGGTGATCAACATAGATTATTTTTGTCATAACGGCATGTTGTACGTCATGCATTGATGCGATTTGGAACTAACGCGTTGATATTATAATATAAAATTATGCAGTAACACCTAGGCATATTACATGTATATCTACTCTGACCGATCGGATAGAGTGAGTGATATATGTTGTCGGGGAGTCTTCTTCTCTGCTGTGTTCCGATGGGACGGTTAATTTAAATCCGTCATTTTATTTGGCTTTGGCCAATCCTTCCCAAGTTTCATGTTTTGAATTGAGGTTAGAGTTTATCTTTATGCCCTTGTGTGAGATTCGGGATTGAATATTGTTTGAATCCTGCATCTTATTTGATTATAACATGTTTTTATTAGATCTGAGCATTTAGTTGTATAATCGTGTAACTGCATATTATGCATGGTGGTATAATCGCATCTTTAAATTCAATGTTTGAGTTTTCTCAACCTTCAATTGACATGGTGTTGGAAAAGTAAGTTATGTGTCATCTGCGCATGATGGACACGTAACTCCTGGTGGGGATGATATGTGGAATTTGTATGGTTATTGAGGGACGCCTCACATTTTGAATTTCACATTTGCCCTAAGCAATTTTTGGAAGTTTATTCATGTCAATTGACTGTTTCATTGTTTTCATTTTTTTTATTATTCTTTGGTATCTGATATATCTATTTTTGAATTCATTGTTTGATGTTGGAAAGAGAGTTAAATGTCATCCCTGCAGGATGGACATCTAACTTCCGGTGGGAAGGATGTGTAAAATATCAAATGAGATAATGAAGGTTTATAATCATTCATATTTTGATTAGGTTATTATATAGAAAATCATATATGTATCTATTTCGGTTTTTACATTTATCTAAATCAGTTTTGGAAAGTTTACTGTAGGGTCAGTTCACAGGTTTTGATCGGTACGCGTATATACAATACTAATGTTAAAGTTGGGGGCGTATCACTAAATTGAGTGAAAGCCAGGAAAACTGACCAGGGATGTAATTGAAGTGGTCAGGAAACACCAACAATTGAAGGTGGCTGATAACAGACTAATGGTATCTGGTACTACGAGAGACCTGACACTTCAGGTCAAGTTATAGGACTGGATTTACATTGTATATTGTAGAAATGAAAATAGAGAAAGGTCTTCTAGTTTATATGTAAGCTAGAGCCTACATGAATACGGTACGG
This sequence comes from Hanleya hanleyi, assembly GCA_036873755.1. Lineage (NCBI taxonomy): Eukaryota > Metazoa > Mollusca > Polyplacophora > Lepidopleurida > Hanleyidae > Hanleya > Hanleya hanleyi. Next base: position 57,122 of record JAVTVY010013344.1, read on the forward strand.
TATCAAAGTGATTAGAACAGGCCAGCTGTGTTCGGATAATGACTGATACTCAAGTGGTCAGTCCGGCTGTA